>JASPKP010000701.1:30000-38433 GCA_030674155.1 Stramonita haemastoma
GTAATTTATAAATAAAGAAAAGAGAATTGGTCTTTGTGTGGATCCCTGAGGTATTTCGAAATGAATGGATTTTAGTTTGGCTGCAAATGTTCTTGTCTGAGACACACAGTTGGTTAGTTTTTTTATGATAGAAAGCGAGTAGGCCGAATGTATTTGTTGGATAACTAAACATTTATAGATTTCTGATGTTGTGTTGTCAATAGTATTAAACGCTTTTACGAAATCTACACATCATCTTCCACAATAGATACCAACGAAACTGACAGCTTCAAAACCTTGGAACACTTTTTTTCCGCGTCAGTAAAATCGGTCCATATGAGGAGCTCCTAACTACCGAGAAAAAACGCAAGCTAAAGTGGTACAGGCACGTCACACGATCATCTGGACTGGCCAAGACAGTCTTACAGGGAACTGTAAGGGGAGGGAGATGATGAGGCAGACAGAGGAAACGATGGGAAGACAACATCAAAGAGTGGACAAGCCTTGGGTGGAACGACCTGCTAAGGAGGGAGGAGGATCGTGGGGAGTGGAGGAGGCTGGTGGCAGAATCATCAGTCCACAGGACAACTTGACAGGGGAAGGAGAAAAATCGGCTCCAAAGCATTAGGAAAATATCCTTTAAAATTCCTGAAAATAAAAATCAACCGTAGTTTCGATGGCTAGCATAAAAGATGGTCATTATTGCCATAGCATCTTGATTCAAAAGATATCAGCTTAACTTCCCTGCGTAAATTCTTGCCTACATGAAAACTTCTTTTCATTCATAGTGACGCAAAATAACGATGATGTCAAAATACTATAAAACATCCTAGGTGAGAGTTTCTTGAAAGTGCCTAGTTCAATAGTTCTCCTATGCATTGTCAGATCCAAGGTGAATGTTTCTTGAAAGTGCCTAGTTCAAACTCTCCTATGCATTGTCAGAACCAAGGTGAATGTTTCTTGAAAGTGCCTAGTTCAATACTTCTCCTATGCATTGTCAGATCCAAGGTGAATGTTTCCTGAAAGTGCCTAGTTCAATAGTTCACCTTAGCATTGTCAGAAGACATTCCCTTATTTCTCTTCTTTTTCTTCTTTTTTGTCTGTCCTTTACATTTTTGGTTATACTCTCTTTTAGTATATAGATACTTTCATTCATGAATAGGCATCTGTCAGTCTCTGAAGATTATGGAGTTGCGCTCTAAGCTCCAGTGTGCAAAGCCCGGGTATGTAAGCATGGAGGGCAAGCTGTTACCCATGCAGTAGACACCTTCCCCCTATCCACGTCGCTGGAATGGTCAATTGGGAAGACAATCGCCGTTATGCATGATTCTAGTGTTGTCGCAGGAGCCGCCAGAACGTTGCCATATACAGCCCTGAACTGTCCTGGGGGCTCCAACTCCCCGATTTTTCCTCAGGGATGGTGTCGAAACACGACACCTGTGTTCATGCTGGTTTAAAAAAGAAAAAAAATGCAATCCGCTCCTATCGGCATACAATGGTCTGATCTTTCGAAAGGCGGAACGGGTTTTTAACATGTACACAAGAATTTCTGCGTGCATTCGCAAAGGGGTGAACCTTTAACTTTGTTTCATGCTGGTAGTTTGAGAATTTTTCTACCAAGTACATCAATGCTTTGAACCTTTCTCTTTTTAAGCCATTCTTGCTTAAAGTAATCTAAAGGAGGACGGGGACGAGATAGCTCAGTGGTCAGAGCACTCGCTTTCCCCCAAGCTAAGGTTTAAGCAGCATCGAGCGTGGTTACCAGTTGGGTGGGTGACCTTTTGCGTGCCTTGGCTTCAATACGGTCCCCCAGTTCACCCAGCTGTAAATGGATACCTGTCCTCTTTAAGGTCAGGGTGGGTAAAGCAGCGAGGGAGAGGAGATGGGCGCTGCACTCAATGTGCTGGCCCCTGGAGAAGCTGAGGTCTGTGACATCTCGCTCCCGTATGACCACATATGTTATGGGACACCTTTAGGAACAGCAGGAAAATGCACATCTACAAAACAGGGGCTGTGCTTGACTTTTCAGGAGCCTTGTACTCCATGTCAATCCTTTTCTTCAGAACCATTAGGTTTTCTTGACATCAGTCAGTAGTTTACTTCTGCTGTGATGCACTCAGATACTAGGCAGTTGTTTAATAAAAATCGCAATGATCATTAAACCCTTTAGCATCAGTTTCCTATTCTTCTTATTTCTTGTGAACGTCATGTTGATGTGAAGATCTCCAGCACATCAATTGATGCAAGGTTTCTCTGTACCTGGACCCGGTAAAGTAGTACACAAAGAAGTTGACAGAGGAGCTGATACACATACAGATCTCAGCAAGGCCTAATAAAAGCATAAACGTGTTCTTGTACAAGCCACTAACTTTCACCTCAGTGCCGAACATGGGCAGAATTCGTATAAACAGACGAGGAATACACAAAATTAGAAACTCAATCGACAAACATATCAGCATTTTCGTCACACCGATTTCTTTGCTTGACATAGTAGAAGAAGCACGATCCCGCCATCGTATGACTTGCTGTAGTTTAACAGCTGTTAAAACAGTTGCAACAAGAACGACCAAGGGGCACCCCAGACTCATACAGAATCCGTAGAATGCTCCATCCAGAACATCAATGATGTCTTTATTCTGGAGGTAGAAATCATTGACAGTGTATCCCCATGACTTTCTCCCTGTCCGGATTTCGTAGAAACACTTTGCAAGATACTTAGCCGTGACCACAAAACGTGGGAAACCTACCACAGCCATACTGAAGATGAGAACAACAGCAAAGGTTCTGGTTTGAACACACCCTCTGAGCTCGCAAAGGAAAAAAGACACAAACACACCGCTCTATGGCTATGACAGTTGATATCAGTTTGGACACGTAAATGATCCCGTAAAAACCGATCAGGTTGTTGTTGGTCATGTAGACATAAATCACTCCAATTTCCGCGCTGTTTGTAAACTGGAAATCCGTTTGAGTGGAGCGGTACATCACAATAAAGACCAGGAAACTCAGATCGCTAACTGCTAAGAGAAAAAGACACAGGTTGATTCTTTCGTTCAAGCCTTGTTTGAAGAACACCACCAGGTTAAGGACATTAGCTGGAACCCCAATGACAAACAAGGTAGGGATGAGGATGACACACTTGATACTGTCCAGAAGAAAGAACACTTCAAAAGAGAGAAGATTATGAGGGTTGTTGAATGGGATAGTGGCATTCCAGCCAAAGTTAAAACAGTTTTGCATTTCACTGCTGTTGATAGAATTCTTCATTATTTTCGTGCCAAAAAATTATTTCTTTTAATATGTGTGCGAATGTTGACTGCACCCACAGTGGTCGGATAAAGGTTAGCACAGCCTGTTAGGTCCGGGTCTTTGCATCACACTCAGAGCATGAGGAATAGGTGGATTCTTGGTTCTTGAAAATGTGGCAATTTTCATCACACTGACTGGGAAATAAAGGAACCGGTCTTTGATACTGCCGTTACAGAACAAAGGCGCATACAGTGAAAGATACTGGTGATGTCCTTTATATCATTTCCTGACATCTGCTTTATGTAAAGGTAGGATAGAAGCATTTTTGCGCATGCATACGAAGACATTGGAACGAGTATTTAAGTGTGTCTGTAGGTGTGTGTGTGTGCATGTATGTGTGTGCGTGTGTGTGTGTGTGCGCGCGCATGTGTGTGTACGTGCGTGTGTGCGTGTGTGCGTGCGTGCGTGTGTATGTGTGTGCGTGCTTGTGTGTGTATGTGTGCATGTGTGTATGTGTGTATGTGTGAATGTGTGTGTGCGTGTGTGTGTGTGTGTGTGTGTGTGTGTGTGTGTGTGTGTGTGTGTGTGTGTGTGTGTGTGTGTGTGTGTGTGTGTGTGGCTCGCTTTAATGTCTTTCCATTTTAGGTGACATTTGACTATTAGGAAATAATTATGAGTAGAAAGGTTTAAAAAAAAATAAAGGAGATACGGATGTATACCGATTGCACAAGTATGTAAGAGGATCGAAAGAGAGAGAGCAAGAGAGAGAGGAGAGAGAGAGAGAGAGAGAGAGAGAGAGAGAGAGAGAGAGAGAGAGAGAGAGAGAGAGAGAGAGAGAGAAGAGAAGCGACACACACACACACACACACACACACACACACACACACACACACACACACACCACACACACACACACACACACACACAGACAGAGACACAGAGACAGACAGACGACTGACTGACAGACAGACAGACAGACAGACAGACAGACAGACAGACAGACAGACAGACAGACAGAGCGTGTAGGTCTATGTCTGTTACTGGTCATGTATTCTGGTATGTAACTCGAAATGAGACATGCTTTTAGATTGTAATTTGTATGAATGTTACCTTCCAGCAATAATCAAAAAACACACTTTATTCGTAAATTTAGCAAAAGAAGAAACATAACAAAAACCCTACCCACTATAAATTTTCCGCTATAAAAAAGAGGAAACTCTCATCCTCTCTCCTCTCTCACTCTTCTCTTTCTCTCTCTCTCAATAACTGAACTCTCTCTCTCTCTCTCTCTCTCTCTCTCTCCTCTCTCTCTCTCTCTCTCCTCTCTCTCTCTCTCTCTCTCTCTCTCTCTCCTCTCTCTCTCTCCTCTCTTCTCAATCTGTCTCTCTCTCTCTCACTTGTCCCTCTCTGTCTTCTCCTCTCCACTCTCTCTCCTCACTCTCTCTCCTCCCTCCTCTTTTTCTCCACTCCTCTCTTCTGTCTTCTCTCTCTCTCTCTCGTGTCTGTCTTAATGGAGAGTTTAATTTGATTTGATTTGATTTGTTTGATTTGATCTCTCTCTCTCATCAGCTGTGTGCGCGCGTGCATACATGGTATGTGTGTGTTTGTGTGTGTATGTTTGTATGTGTGTATGCGTGCGCCTGCACGCACGCACTCATGCACATGGACACTTGCATGTGCGCACGCACGCATGACCCTATGTGTGTGTGTGCGCACGTGCGCGCTTGTGTGTGTGTGTGTGGTGTGTGAGTGAGAGAGAGAGAGAGAGAGAGAGAGGAGAGAGAGAGAGAGAGAGAGAGGAGAGAGAGAGAGAGAGAGAGAGGAGAGAGAGAGAAGAGAGAGAGAGAGAGAGAGAGAGAGGGGGGGGGGGGGAGAGAGAGAGAGAGAGAGAGAGAGGAGAGAGAGAGAGAGAGAGAGGAGAGAGAGAGAGAGAGAGAGAGAGAGAGAGAGAGAGAGAGAGAGAGAGAGAGAGAGAGAGAGAGAGAGAGAGAGACTGCGCTTGTGCGCGGATGCGTGTGTTTGTGTTCCTTTTATCGTGAATATTTTTTCTTCTCTCTTTGTTTCTTTTTGGCAATCTTTTTCTCCCTAAAGTCGTTTTTCAGACTGACACAGTCTTTCAGTTCTTGTGCCCTGTATAGCAGTTTCCCAATAGCCATTCTAGATTTCCAGAGACTGGAAGACATGTTCAGGCAATAATGAATTACCTTGGCGTTGGCAGTGATGTTATCTCCAGAGGAAAAGTCATCATGAACGAGAATCGAACCCGGGTCAGCAGATGAACGAACGCATCACGCTAAACCACTAGGATATCCCCCCCCCCCCCTCCTCATTAAGACGTTAGTGGATTCACAGCACGCAGAATATCTTGCGTACACATTAAATCCTGTTCCGCTTTTTGTAAGAATAGGTCATTATGGTGCCGATGGGAACAGATGACAAGATTTACAAAACTGCATACACACAGAGACTGGATATGAAAAAGAACATGAGTGCTTATTCCATCATCCTCGATATAAAAAAAAAAAATAAAAAAAAAAATAATAAAATAAACAGCACCTGAGGCACTCCGATCACTCAGACACAAGGGTATATTGCATGGGCAGAGAGAGAGAGAAGAAAGTCTGCAGGGTATGTGTTGGAAGAGACTATAAACCGAGGCCCCGTGTGCGGAATGCACGCGGAACATCTTGCGCACACGTTAAATCCTGTTCCGCTTTTCGTAAGAGTAGGCCTTCGTGTGCCGGTGGGAACAGATGACAAGATTTACAAAACTGTATACACATCGGGACTGGATGTAAAGAAGCACATGAATGCTTATTCCATTATACTCGATATAAAAGAATAAATAAAAAATTAAAAGAAAAAAGAAAACGTGGTGTGGATTGTGCTAAGCTTGTTTCATTTCTCCCTGAAGAGTTTGTACATAGGCATGCGTGTTTGTAAATTTTGTCATCTGTTCCCACCAGCACACAATGGCCTACACTTTCGAAAAGCGGAACAGGATTTAACGTGTGCGCAAGATGTTCTGTGTGTGTTCGCACACAGCCTCGGTTTATAGTCTCATTTGAAAGACTTTTGGGAAGAGTGGATATGCTATAATCTGTTATGTTGAAGTTGTTGATATGCTGTAAACTGTTATGTTGAGGCTGTTGTTATGTTGAAAACTGTTATGTTGAGGTTGTATACTGCCATAACAAGCTCCCAGCATAACAACCCACACCCTCAAATCAAAAACAGAAGGGGAAAAAACAAGGCAGAAGGAAAAGAGGCAGACCACCAACATCCTACATTGCCAACATCACTGAGATCAGTGGTCTGGGAGAACTACAGGAGATGGTAGAACTCAGCAGAGGCAGAGATTTGATCTGATTTGATTTGATTTATTCTTTTATATCGAGGATAATGGAATAAGCACTCTTGTGCTTTTTTTTTTACATCCAGTCCCCGTGTGTATGCAGTTATGTAAATGTCATCTGTTCAGAGATGACCAACCTTGGTGGCATTGCGTACCGACCACAGCGACGATGGAAAAAGTTGAGTTGAGAGCGGCAGCTGAACAGGGCAAGCTTTGTTTTCCCGTTTGCTATGTTTATACTGCTGGTGTTCTGCTCATGTCGATTCTATACTGCATTGAATGAGTTGGTTTCAACTAGGGAAACTGGACAATCGGTTCTCTGAGACAAGGTCTTCATCTAGTACGTGCTGTGTACCTTTGTTCAGATACTAGTTGTTGTTAACATGAGCGCTGAGGTTGTAGCTGTGGTGTGAAACACACTTCTGTGGGTATTGTTTTTGGTTTCTTTGTTTGTTTATCTATTTCTTTCTTTCTACATGCGTAATTATTTGTTTCTTGTTACACTTCTGTGGATATTTTTGTCTGTTTGTTTGTCTATCTATTTCTTTCTTTCTACATACATAATTATTTGATTGTTGTTACACTTCTGTACATATTTGTCTGTTTATTTGTTAGTTTGTCTATTTCTTTCTTTCTACATACATAGTTCTTTGCTTTTTGTTACACTTCTGTATATATTAGTCTCTTTCTTTGTTTGTTAGTCTATCTATTTCTTCTTTTTACACACATAATTATGTGTTTCTTGTACACATCTGTGGATATTTTGTCTGTTTCTTTGTTTGTTTGTCTATCTATTTTTTCTTTCTATATGCATAGTTATTTGTTTCTTGTTACACTGATGTGGATAATTGTCTGTTTCATTGTTTGTTTGTCTATTTCTTTCTTTCTCATTACATGAATATTTGTTTCTTGTTACGCTTCTGTGGAGATATTGTTTGTTTCTTTGTTTGTCTGTCTATTTCTGCCTTTCTGCATACATAATTATTTTATTGTTGTTACACTTTTGTAGATATTTGTCTGTTTCTTTGTTGTTGGTCTATTTTCTTTTTCAATATGTATATTTGTTGCTTGTTACAGTGCCTACTGAGTTCACAATGACCTGCATGTAACTTCGATGTACTACAAGTCACAATATTGTGAAAGCTACGATTGCATGGATCAAATCTCAACAATATTGATCGTTATGTTTATTCAACGTGTGTGTGTGGACTGTAGTCAGAGAGAGAGAGAGAAGAGAGAGAGAGAGAGAGAGAGAGAGAGAGAGAGAGAGAGAGAGAGAGGAGAGAGAGAGAGAGAGAGAGAGAGAGAGAGAGAGAGACAGACAGAGAGACAGAGAGACAGAGAGACAGAGAGAATTGAACTGAATTGAATTGAATTGAATTAATTTTTTTTTTTAATATTTAAAGAGGGTCATGGCATAAGGAAACATGCTTTCTTAGACCAGCCCTCTGGGCATAAAAGAACACAAATATCCAACAAACATATCTCAATCAAGCAAACAACTTTTTTTTTCAGTGAGAGAGAGAGAGAGAGAGAGAGAGAGAGAGAGAGAGAGAGAGAGAGAGAGAGAGAGAGAGAGAGAGAGAGAGAGAGAGAGAGAGAGAGAGAGAGAGAGAGAGAGAGAGAGAGAGAGAGAGAGAGAGAGAGAGGGTAAAATCGAAATCGAAGTCGAACCAAGTTCATGACTAATAACTTACACAACCCATTTAGCAGGCGACGCAAGGTACAAAACAAAACAAAAATCGATGCAGCACCATCGGTATTGCAACCATGGTGACACCTAGTTTTTCTCTGCAACATTCGAGACAAGTGTCACCAAGGTAATAGCTATGTCCTCTGCCATCCTGTTA
>JASPKP010007013.1:0-13367 GCA_030674155.1 Stramonita haemastoma
ACACAAAACACCACACACACAGAAGACGTGTGCATACATGTATACATGAGCTGCGAATCTAACCTGTCTTTTGTAATACTTAACAGTGAAAAAACCCTAAAACTCAAAAAAAATTCACATGCCTGGACACACATAGACTCAACACACACACAAAACACACACACACACACACACACACACACACACACACACACACACACACACACACACACACACACACACACACACACACACACGTAACATGTACATGTACGCGGTGTTTGTGCATGTTTTAGATGCCTCTAGTAAAAAGACAAAAAAAAAAAGAAGATCAGAGAGGTGAAGGTCACCCATGTACACAAGCATTGAATAGTTCAATACTAATTTCCGTAATTGTTGAAAGATGAAGAAATTACTTTGATCAATCTCTACAAATTGCAGATAGCTATTATACTTTGCATTACTTGTGCAATTAAGTATGCGTAAGTACACGTAAAAGACAGATTATACACGCAATTTCGTGACTTTGAAGGTGAGTCCTGACTTTTCATTCCAACTTGTTGTGGCTTGATCAACCACTGTTGTTTTCTTGCTAATGAAATGATTGAGACTTGTGCATGAGAGATCGTTTTGTGATGAGGAATAGAAGAAAAATGACTTATATAACCCAAGTCAATGTAAAGTTTCGATCTAATGTTGCCATTCCTTCCAAGATCACAGCAGGATCTGGAAGTTGTAGAAAATTCGAACCTCAAGGACAAGAGTGAAGTGGATACAGCCATTGATGATTCCATTCCCTATTTCTGTATCAGGGCTCGTAGATTGACACAAAGATCTGCATGGAAACTAATGTGGGATTACAAAAAAAGGTGTTTTAATGAAAAATGAACAAAATTTATTTAGATCTTTAATTTTTCTTTGTAATCTGACTTGAGTTAGCATGCCTAATTTGAAAACCAGTGCAGATTTTTGCTGGGACCCTGAATTAAACTTCTTGACCACAGTTTTGCAAGATAAACCACAAAAAGAGTAACTATACATTCATTTGGGATCATCTTTATTGATTTGATAAAAATCTACTTATCCACATATTCTGCTCTGATTAGGTTTTAAATCTTGTTACAACTCCTCCCCCCCCCTCATACCCACACCACATACAGGACCTGTCCCCCTATTTCTACTGCCTCAGGTATTGATTGACATCTGCTCTTACTTGAACTGTCAGTCACTCACTGTTACTATGATAAAACAAATTGTTATTTTATTCTTTTATATTGAGATAATGGGATAAGTGCGAGATCAGACAGACAGGAGGGAACGTGCTGATAGAGACATCTGACAGTGAGATGCAGTGTTCCTTATCATTCTGCTAGTGGAGGAACAAACTAGGAGACAGAATGATATTCATAATCAGTCGAGATAAATGGCTGAAAGACTAAGTCAGGATCATTGTTTGAACTTCCCACTGGCACACAATGACGTACTCTTACGAAAAGCATAAGCAGGATTTAACGTGTGAGCAAGATGTTGTGTGAGCAAGAAGTGTTATGCCTGCGAAGAAAACACTTGTAACCCTGTGGCTAATCAGCTAGCTGACTGGCCCTTTTCTCTCTTTTTTTTTTTTTTTCTAAAATGCTTGTTTGCTGGTAACATCCAGCTATGTTGTACATCATGAGCATTATCATAATCATCTTATTTTTTTTAAGTAAATCATTGACAAACCATTATCTTCCCTACCATTATGCTTTCAATATTTCATTCTTTTTATTTATTCTTTTATATCGAGGAAAATGGAATAAGCACTCCTGTGCTTTTTACATCCAGTCTCTAGTATATGCATTTTGTCAGTCTTGTCATCTGTTCCCACTGTTGTTCTTGTGCTTTCATACAGAGCTTATTGTCTTCATCCAAAGAGTTTTTTGGGGGAGAGTGGAGTCAGCACTGATGTTAACTCCAGGGAGAAATCCCCCTGAAAGGGAGTCAAACCGGGGTCATCAGATTGCGAGCACAATGTTCTGACCACTAGGCTTTTCTGTCCCCCATATAGAATTTGTTAGGGGTTGTCCAGTACATACTGGATCTGGCCAGAAATATCCCCGGGCTTAGTGACAGGTCAGACCTGCAGTCCTGAAAATCATGAGGTCAATCCCAGCTGTGACAGGTAAACTAAAAGAGGAAGGGAAAAGAGGGGGGGGGGGGTTATGTCTCCCATAGCTAATTTGTACCGATATTGTACTCTTATTTTGTTTACAAGTACAAGCGCACCTGCAAAAAATAACTCCACATGTTTGCTTCTTGGGGTTAGAGTTGCTTTGGATAGCAAACATCTGATTCCAGCTCAAGTTGCCCACAGCCCATCCAAAAAAAATATATGCTCAATGATTTTTAAAAAACTGCTAAAGAAGTTAATGGAGAAGTCAGTCCACAGACAGATGTGTTCAAAACCACAAGCAGGGTTGTGAGCCAGAAGATAGTTTTTTGTTTTTGTTTGTTTCACAGGATCGCATAGAGTGGATGTTGGGAGAAGGAGCCCTGGACCAATTTGTGACAGAAACTGAAATGGCTGTGGGAGAGGAGAGGAAAAACACAGTGAGAGTGACATGTTAGTTGGTGTGCAAGATGTGGGAGGTGCCTGAAAAGGTGTAGGTTTTTGGACTGACAGAATTTGTCTGCTTAGAACCCAAGTTGTGGCTGTTGTATAAGTTAGACATTTCATGCAAGATTCAGGATGATTTCCATAGGCCTAAAGAGTAAATAAATGAAGGAAATATGAACAATTAAATGGATAAATAAGTGTATGGATAAATATTTGCATCAAACCTGTAATGAATCATTCCCAGATTTACAGTGCAGATTAATACGTTAGAACAGTGTGTTATATTCGATGTCAATGTTTTTCATTATGGTAAGTGACAGAGAGAGAGAGAGAGAGAGAGAGAGAGAGAAGAGAGAAGAGAGAGAGAGAGAGAGAGTGTGTGTGTGTGTGTGGTGTGTGTGTGTGTGTTGTGTGTGATTTCAGAATAAAAATGTAAAAGATAAAGAGTAAACAGTCTTAAATAGAAAAGGCGGGACTTTCTTTTTAATAAGTCTTCACGCAGCATCAGACTATTTTGCCTTCTAAATTACCAACACAGATTGTGAGTTAAGTACAGGCTAGAAATTATTTTTCATTGACAATCTACAGATGAGAGAGTAGTGTCCTAAAAACTGCACCTTGGATGGTGTGTGTGTGTGTGTGTGTGTGTGTGTGTGTGTGTGTGTGTGTGTGTGTGTGTGTGTGTGTGTGTGTGTGTGTGTATGTCTGTGTGTCTGTGTGTGTGTGTGTGTGTCTGTGTCTGTGTTCTTTTTTTTTTTATGTGGGTGTGCGTGTGTCTGTGTCTGTATCTGTGTACTTTTTCTTTTTCCCCCCTTGCAGTTATTTTTAAAGGAATTATTGTTTTGGGTGCATTGTTCCAGTACAGCAGTGCTCTTGCACAAATGAGCTGCAAAAAGAAGATAGCATTAGGAAGAGGAGAGGGGGGTTGCGTAAAGAAAAAACTGGGAAACATGAAGTGAATATTGAAGAACACATCCATTATTTTGTGGAAAAGTAGTCATTCAGCTATGGGTGGTGGACTGCATGACATGAACATGTGCAACATGCACAGCAGACCTATAGGAGAGAGATGGGCTCCACCAGCTTCAACTTGCCCAAGACACACATCCTGAACAATTCAGGGCAGTGCCAGCAACACTGTACTGAGTGAAGTAAGCAGTCCAGTCCATAAATCATGTTTGACCTCTGTCAATCTTGAATTGTCAGTCAGACTACAGGTCTTAGCTGTGCCACAAATTTGTCTATTTCATAAACCAGATATTTTCAGAGTGCAATATGTCTTATAGAAATCATTTGATGTGTATTTGAGCACTGTTTAGTTGCTAATAGTTAGCTATGGTTTTGCTGAGAGTAGTTGAAGATTAGTATGACTTTCCATCATATTGAAGGTGGATATCAATGATAGTACATGGAATTTGTATAGACTGAATCTTGTAAAGCAAACAGATTGAAGCGCTTGCATTCAAATCATTTACGTGCATGCAACTTTCCCCAATTATTGGGATCAACACACATCTAATTTATGCAACACACACTCACACACCCCACACACACCCACCCTTACACACACACACACAAGACCATAGGCTATGCTAAATATTCTTTCCAGGCTTGTTCATTACAATTCTCTTCTTTTGTGTATATCCTGTGGTTCATGTGCAAGTTTTTCTCACACAGTCCCTTTGTTTGGAATGATCCTCCATCTCCTTTTTACAATTCTGATTCAGTCCCAGCCTTCAGAAAAATTGTTTATGCTGACCTTTTGTTTTCTTTATAGACTACCATTGCCAGTAAGCAGCAGTGTACTGCGTGTGTGAGAGTGTGTGTGTGTGTGTGTGTGTGTGTGTGATGTGTATGTGTGAGTGTGGTGTGTGAGTGTGTGTGTAACATGAAGGAGAGAGAGAGAGAGAGAGAGAGAGAGAGAGAGAGAGAGAGAGAGAGAGAGAAGAGAGAGAGAGAGAGAGAGAGAGAGAGAGAGAGAGAGAGAATGTCTGCTTGTGAGGGGGACCAAGAGGGCAGGCAGAAAAAGGAGGGGGGGGCAAGAGAGAGAGAGAGAGAGAGAGAGAGAGAGAGAGAGAGAGAGAGAGAGAGAGAGAGAGAGAGAGGGCAGGTGGGTATGTGTATGTGTTTATGCAAGTGTATGGTGTATGTAGGGAAGGAAGGTGGCAAGATGGTTAGAGCCTAGAGCCAACTCCATAGTCTTCTCAGAGTGACCATGCCTACCCTGTGTGTATGGTGTGTGTGTGAGTGTGTGTGTGTGTGTGTGTGTGTGTGTGTGTGTGTGTGTGTGTGTGTGTGTGTGATTCATGTGCATTTGTTTGCATGCGCATGTGCATATATGTGGTCTCTCTTTGTGCGTGATAAGCTGTTATCCTGAGCAAGTGAATATGTGAGGTGTTGATTTTGTGTGCAGTGAAATGTTGTTTTGACTGTTTGTTGTTTTCTTGTTGTTGTTGTTTGTTGTTTTCTTGCTGTTTGTGATTGTAGTTTTTTTTTTCTAAACCATTCATTGCCATAGTTTTCCCTGGTGTACTGTCATTACTTCTTTGGGCCCAACTTTGTAAACAGTGTCTCAGGCCACTTCTAGGTAAAAGTGCTTTGCAGCTTTCCACTTACATTGTTTTTACATTGTCACATTACATCACAGTGCATTGCTCACATAAGTTTGATTGCAAAAATCAACATAATCATGATAATGATAACAGACACTTTACACTTAGAAACTGTTAATCTGCAAAATGCAATATATGTGTAAACCCATTTGTTAAAAATCCTACAATATGAGAAATGTATATAGCTTTTATTGTCTTATGATAGCACTACTTCCATCACTGCTGTCAATTTCCCCCAGTTTCAGCTCCTCTCAGCTGCTAATTATCCCACCATATCTCAGCCCAGCTGGTGTTATTTATAGCAGGAGCTGACCCCACATGGACTAGGTAAAAGGAAGGAGAGTGCTAAATTTAGGACTGTGGACTAGACCTTACTGAGTGATGTTGGATTGTCGCACTGTGCCATCAGACAGCATGTATTCACTACAAGCAAGAGACACAGTTCTAAGATTAGAGTCAGACTAGTCACCAATGGCTTGCCAAAAAAGAAACCTGAAGCAGAAGAGCTTCATTTTGATCATCATGGAGTTTTCACTTATCAACAGTCATCTAGGTCTGAACATCTCTGATGCAAGTCTCAGTGTTTTCAAAAGTAGACTGGATTTGATAAGGAGTTCATGAGTTTTATTGAATATTTTTACAATGCACACATTACAGCAAAAATGGCCAGGCTGCATTTTTAAAATAGGAGAAACAAAATCTGAAACAACAAGATTATACATGTTAGAAGCACCTAGGCAAATAAATACAGATATTGTTTTGATGTTTTATTTGGCCTGAAAGCTAAAGAGAATTGGCAGGGCGGGGGGGGGGGGGGGGGGGGGGGGGGGGGGGGGGGGGGGGGGGGGGGGGGGGGGGGGGGGAGGTAGAAGTAGAACTAAACAATGAGCAATAGTGATTGGAGAAACACAGTAGGAATATTAGTTTGTATCATGAGCCACAAGATATTCAGGGCAATCTTTGGCCTCCTGACCTAGTTGTTTCATGTACCTTGCCAGATAAAAGTTTTGGGACACAACTTTATTTTTGAAACAGAAGCCCAATTATAGAAGTTATCATTTGTTGTGGATTTAAGTATCCCTTGTACTCTGACATTTGAATATCATGCTTTAACACTTCTTTTTATTTAGTAAAGGGTACATTGTTTCCTAATAAGATTTAAAAAAATATTTTATTGGTTTTACTTTATTTCTTTCATGTTGAGGATAATGGATGCATAGTAGTGTACAGGTGGTGATGTTGTAAAGACTCCACTTGGCTACATGAATTGCTATTCTCTGTTTCTCTCTGTCTCTGGCTGTCTAGCTGTCTCTGTCCTCTGTCTGTCTGTGTCTGTGTTGTTTCTCTCTGTCTCTCTTTCTCTCTGTCTCTGTCTCTCTTTCTCTCTGTCTCTGTCTCATCTCACTCTCTCTCTCTCTCTCTCTCTCTCTCTCTCTCTCTCTCTCTCTCTCTCTCTCTCTCTTTCCATCTTTCTCTCTCTCCTTCCTCTCTCCCCTCTCTCCCTCTCCTCTCTCTCCTCTCTCCTCTCTCTCCTCTCCCTCTCTATCGTTCTCCTTCTGTGCCTGTTTCTGTCTGTCTGCTCTGTCCTGTCTGTCTGTCTGTCTGTCTGTCTGTCTGTCTGTCTGTCTGTCTCTCTGTTCTGTCTGTCTGTCTGTCTCTCTCTCTCTCTCTCTCTCTCTCTCTCTCTCTCTCTCTCTCTCTCTTCTCTCTCTCTCTCTCTCTCTCTCTCTCCTCTCTCTCTCGTATAGACCATGCCTTTTTGTATGAATCACTTGGTATGTGATTCCTCTGTCTCTCTCTCTCTCTCTCTCTCTCTCTCTCTCTCTCTCTCTCTCTCTCTCTCTCTCTCTCTCTCTCTCTCTCTCTCTCTCTCTCTCTCTCTCTCTCTCTTCTGTCTGTTCTGTCTGTCTGTCTTCTTTCTGTCTGCTGTATATGACCTGGTTTAGTGTTAGATGAAGCCATGACAGTATTGCCTTGCCAAAGGAGAGCACGAGCTTCAGTAACATTTGCCTTGAATATTTAAAAAAAGAGAAGATATTTCCATGGTATCTATGATACCTTGTGTTATTTTGTAGATTTCCAGGTCTGCTAAATGGGCTGTACAGCTTATTAGCAGTAACTGTCCTACATTCCTTCATTGGTTCATTCATTGTCTTGTGTTGTGATTGTGGCGGATACAGTAAATTTAGAAAGCTTTGGCATTTGAAGGATAAAGAGGATCTGTTTGATTTTGAGTTCATTAATTGGTAGATTATCCATTTTAGTTTCTGTATTTATTTTGAATTCAGTGAAGCAGAAGAGGGTGGGATCCTAGTTTGTTTCCACTTTGTAAGTGTGGGTCCATTTGTACTGTGTGGCTCTATTTTACCCTGGCTTTCTTTTTGTCTTTGTTTTTTTGTTGTTGTTGTGTTGTGGCTTTTGTTTCATTTTTATTGTTGGTTTTTGTTGTTGTTGTTTTTTTTACAAAAAGAACAAAGGGGATTTAGCAGGGTAGTTATCAGGTCACGTAGCAAGGTGTTGCAGTGTAAAATAGCAGGGTGATACAAGGTAAAATAAGGTGTTACAGTGTAAAATAGCAGGGTGATACAAGGTAAAATAAGGTGTTACAGTGTAAAACAGCAGGGTAATACAAGGTAAAATAAGGTGTTATGGGGTAAAATGACAGGGTGATATAAGGTAAAATAAGGTGTTACAGTGTAAAATAGCAGGGTGATACAAGGTAAAATAAGGTGTTATGGGGTAAAATAGCAGGATATTACTGTGTAAAGTAGCAGTGTTACAGGGTAAAATAGCTAAGTGTTACAGGATAAATTAGCAGGGTGTAACAAGGTAAAATAGTAGTGTTACAGGGTAAAATAACAGGGTGTTACAGGGTAAAATAGCAGGCTGTTACAAGGTAAAGTAGTAGTATTACAGGATAAAAAACGAGGTGTTACAGGTAAAATAGCAGGCTGTTACAGGTAAAATAGCAGGGTGATACAAGGTAAAATAAGGTGTTATGGGGTAAAATAGCAGGGTGATACAGTGTAAAGTGGCAGTGTTGCAGGATAAAATAGCTGGGTGTTACAGGATAAAATAACAGGGTGTTACAGTGTAAAGTGGTAGTGTTACATGGTAAAATAACAGGGTGTTACAAGGTAAAATAGCATAGTGCTACAGTGTCTCTGTCTTTCAGTTGAGTATTGTTACAAGGTAATATAGCAGGTGTTACAGGGTAAAATAGCAGGGTGTTACAGGGTAAACTAACAGGTGTTACAAGGTAAAATAACATGGTGTTACAGGGTAACATAACATGGTGTTACAAGGTAAAGTAACAGGGTGTTACAGGATAAAATAACAGGGTGTTACAGGGTAAAAAAACAGGGTGTTACAGGGTAACATAACAGGTGTTACAAGGTAAAATATCAGGCGTTACATGGTAAAATAGCAGGTATTATATGGTAAAATAGCAGGTGTTACAGAGTAAAATAACAGGGTGTTACAGGGTAAAATAACAGGTGTTACTGGGTAAAGTAGCAGGGTGTTACAGGGTAAAATAACAGGTGTTACAAGGTAAACTAACATGTGTTACAGGGTAAACTAACAGGTTGTTACAAGGTCAGACTGGTAATGCAATGTAATGGTGCAGGTTGGAGTCATCACTGAGCTGTGTGGTTGGGGGAGTTGGGAGGTATTGTTGGGTCCCTATCCATTCTTCTGCATATCCTCTCAATAAATCTCTGAACTGGAGTTCCATGTGTGAAGACATCCAGTCCATTTTTCTGATAAGAGTAGGTCAGCTATGGCCATTGCTATGGATGATAACATGAACATACCATGATGCTCAGCTATGGCCAGTGCTATGGATGATGTTGATGACATGAACATACCACAATGCTCAGCTATGGCCAGTGCTATGGTTGATGATAAAATGATGCAAGTTTCTTCATCAGGGACATTTTCTCAGCATTCCCAGCCACGTAGAAGATACCCAGCATGCATGTGAGGCTTGTCCAGCACACTGGCTTATACAACTGTCAGGCATCTGCATTATAGATTTCTTGGCAGATGGTGTGGAGTGTAGGCAATGTTCTGCACATGGGGCATCTCCTGGGGAACATGGAAAACTGAAACTGGACATTGTTCTCAAGTGTGTGTGTGTGTTTGTGTGTGTAGGTGGGAGATGTGTGTGAGTAGGTGGGGGGTGTGTAGGTGGGAAGATGTGTGTATGTATGTTTAGGGAGGTGAGTGTTGAGGGGGTAAGAAGTATGTGTGTAGCTGGGGGGAGGGGGCAATGTGTGTGTGTGTGTAGGTAGGTAGGGGAAGTGTGTATGTAGGGAGGTGACTATTGATGCAGGGAAGGTGTGTGTGTGTGTGTGTGTGTGTGTGTGTGTGTGTGTGTGTGTGTGTGTGTGTGTGTGTGTATGCGTGTGTGTGTGTGCATGTGTATGCGTGTGTGTGTGTGCATATGTACGTGCATGGGTTTATGCGTGTTGTGAGTGTTTGATTGGTAACTGTTTAGCTGCTGACCTCAAACTGGCAGAGTTAGATGTGAAGGTAAGCTGGGAGGATGCTGTGTCCACTGTTCAGTTCTTCCTCGTGCAGGGTGTGTTGTGTGGGATGTGGGAAAAGTCCTGTCACTGTGTGCCCCAAGGTGAGTGTGGCAGACCTGTCTGTCCTCAGCTATCCCCACACTGTGTCAGGGGAGGCAGTGGGGGTCTAGGAGTAACTTGTCCACCTGAGAAGAAAGAGGTCTGTGGTTCAAATCCTTCCTGAAAGTTTGGTCTCTACTACTTTGCTAGTAGTGGTCTGGGTGCTAGTTATTCAGTTTAGGAGGTGGTTGATAATCTGAAGCCTTGTGCATTATCCAGAATACTGCTTTTAACTCGTGTAGAAAATTATATAGAATATACGAACTACTTGTTTTCTCATGTTGAAGATGATTCTTAACTCAGAAGATAGTCAAGAATTTTCCCTTACTCTCAGCTCATGAAGAAAAAAATCTGGGAAATTCCCCCTATTCTTACTTAACTCATGTAGAAGATAATATGAAACTTCCCCTACTTTTATTTCATATAGAAGATATTCTGGAATTTTTCCCTCATCTTATTTCATATAGAAGATAATATGAAACTTCCCTACTCATTTCATATAGAAGATAATCTGGAATTTTCCCCTACTCTTATTTCATATAGAAGATAATCTGGAATTTTCCCCTACTCTTATTTCATATAGAAGATAATCTGGAATTTTCCCCTACTCGTATTTCATATAGAAGACAATCTGGAAATGTCCTCATCTCATACTTAACTCATGTAGAAGATAAAATAGAATTTGTCCCTACTCTATGTAGAAGATCATCTGGAATTTTTCCCTTCTCTTACTTAACTCATGTAGAAGATCATCTCAAATTTGACTGTACTTTTTACTCAGGTAAAAGAATGTCTAGCCGCAAGTGTTTTTTAAAAGTAGATTGTGCAGAAAAGCCTGCAGATCAGCTGATAGCAGAAGAAGACTTTAGACATGCTGTCCCTGCACTGAGGTGGAATGTAATTCCCTGAAAAGAACTTGAATTTCACTCCCAGAACTCTTCACCACACCACATTATGGATCAGGAAGGGAAAGGGGTGGTGGTGGTGGGGGTGTATGGTTAGTCATTGCAACTATTATCAGTCAAGCAGTGTAACTCATTTAGAGGAGAGTTTTGTATTGGATGTGAGGGTTATGATTATGAATGAACTGTGTCAGGGGAGGAGGTTGTGTGCTAGTGGGTGTGTTTGCTTATGTGTGTGTAACATACATTGCTGGTTTGTGTGTGTGTTATTGTGTGTGTGTGTGTGTGTGTGTGTGTGTGTGTGTGTGTGTGTGTGTGTGTGTGTGTGTGTGTGGGTGGGTGTGTGTGCATGAAGTATTAGATTTTCCATGTTTTCATATTTGTAATATTACATTATAATGATGATAATATGAGAGAGAAAAGAACAGAGAGAGAGAGAGAGAGAGAGAGAGAGAGAGAGAGAGAGAGAGAGAGAGAGAGAGAGAGAGAGAGAGAGAGAGAGAGAGAGAGAGAGAGAGGACAGAGAGAGAGAGAGAGGGAGAAAGAGACAGAGAGAATGTGTGTGTGCGTGTGTGTGTGTGCGCGCATGTGTGTGTGTGTACATGCTTGTTAGTTTTCTGAGATAAAGAGAAGAGAGAGATTGTACTTGTGTGGAAAGTGTGTTGTGTGTCCATGGTGTGTGTGAAGAGTTGATTGCTGTCAGCGATTGAAAAGTGACAGAGATCAGAAGCCATGGCATGCTGTCATGAAAAATCTGTACACAATTTTACTAGTGTTTGGTGGAGATTGAGTTCAGTTGAAACTTAATGGATGATCATCATAACACAGCAGATCACACAGAAAGTGGTGATTTGTGTAAGAGAACTAAGAAAGAACGATGTCAAACATTTGGTCAGCTTTCTTTAACTTTATTTCTATGATTAGCTTTGTGTTTGCTAAAAGAAGTGATGGAGTCATGTTTTTTTTTTTTAATATGAAGGGAAGTGAAAGTAGATAAACATGCAAGATATAGTGCTATTTAAATTTTCCATTTATTATTATTATTATTATTATTAAACAAAACATAGCTTATTCATGTCTGAAACAAAGAATAGAACCAGAGAAAATGAATAGGCAGCCAACACCAATCCCAGAAAACAGACTGACCAACAGATAGGATGTGTTAAACAGAGCACAGTACAGGCACCAGCTATCAGCCCCTCATGACAGAAGCCAATGCGGTCAACCCAGCAGTGAACTGAATCCTCTCCACAGCAGTTGAAGGACAGAAAGACAGGAAGAGACAGAGTAGGCTACATGCACAGCATATCAGTCAGTCCCTTGTAGCATTACCCATTTTCCTTTCGTACTACTGGCATCATGTTTCACAGCTGTCTGCAGTCAGTTAATGTAGGTAGACCACAGGTTTCCAACTGCAGATGTTAGAAAGCTCCATCATGAGATTTAAGTGTTTTCAATGTAGTATACCACAAAAAGTCCATATATCTGTAATTGTTCATATACATCTGATTGGACTCACATCTTTAAATGTTCTTGCACTGGAGATTATAGAAAGTTTTATGAGATTTTAGAGTTCCTTATAACTGCATACCAGGACAAAATCCATGTATGTGTAACTGTTGAGATATATATATATGATTAGCTATATATATACATATATATCATTGAACTTAAATATTTCAGTGCTTTCCCATGGAGATTTTAGAAAGTTCTCATGGGATTTTAGAGTTCCCTCTGTGTATGTTTATATATCTGTGTGTGTGTTAGATATGTGTGTGTGTATAACTCTGTGTGTGTGTGTCTTATTGTAGAGTCCTGTTATGGCCACTGTGGTTGACTGGATGTCAACAAACTGTGTGTGAAAACATTCTGCTTTGACAGTGGTGTGTGTGTGTTGTGTGTGTGTGTGTGTGTGTGTGTGTGTGTGTGTGTGTGTGTATAACTTTGTGTGTGTGTGTATGTGTGTGTGTGTGTGTGTGTGTGTGTGTGTGTGTGTGTGTGTGTGTGTGTGTGTGTCTCATTGTAGAGTCCTGTTTATGGCCACCGTGGTTGACTAGATGTCAACAAAATGTGTGGGGAAAAAAATTGCTTTGACAGTGTGTGTGTGTGTGACTCTCTCTCTCTCTCTCTCTCTCTCTCTCTCTCTCTCTCTCTCTCTCTTCTCTCTCTCTCTCTCTCTCTCTCTCTCTCTCTCTCTCTCTCTTTCTCTCTCTCTCTCTCTCTTTCTCTCTCTCTCTCTCTCTCTCTCTCTCTCTCTCTCTCTCTCTCTCTCTCTCTCTTCTCTCTCTATCTCTCTCTCTCTCTCTCTCTCTCTCTCTCTGTGTGTATGTGTATATGTGTGCCTTTGTGTGTAATAGTAAAAGGGAGATTTAAAGAATAATAATATGGGATTGTAGTAAGGTATCAGAATTGCTGCCCACTTAGTCTCATTATAGTAATGGTGACAATAATCATGGAAATGATAACAAAAAATGATGATTAATATAAATGAACTTTCTCCATACTCACCCAATTGAGTGACTTTAGCCTTCCGACTTAAAAATTTGCATAAGTGTCAAAAGAGAATGAGAGAAGATGTATCTTCATGCCCAATGAGGTGACTCCATACTGGTTGTGTGAAAGGGTGTGGATATGTATACCCCAAAAA
>JASPKP010007014.1:0-2500 GCA_030674155.1 Stramonita haemastoma
ACTAATTTGAACTTGAAAAAAAAAAATCAGTAGAAACACTGTAAACCTCCCTCAGTCCTTTGTCATCTGCTAGCTGCCTCACGACGTTAAATCCTGTTCCCCTTTTATTTATCTATTTTAAACTTTATTTTATACTACTTTATGTCAGCAGAATTCTCGCTGTGAAATTCGGGTAAAATTCGGGCTGCTCCCCCGGGGAGAGCACGTCCCCACAAGTGCAGCGCCTACCCATTTTTTTTTTTTTCTTTTCTTTTTGGGTAAGAGTAGGCAGTTGTGTGCCGGGTGGCGTCCACGCACGCATGTTTGTGTGTGTGTGTGTGTGTGTGTGTTGGGGTGTGTGTGTGGGTGTGCATTGCAATATAACAATCACACTACATAAAAGTTAAAGTCGTCCCGAGCCAAAGGGCTCATCAGGCCGGTGCTTATCCCGGTTTCTGTGGCGTTAAGCGACTGAGAGTCAAGACTCCCCCCTGGATAGACGCCATCTATCACATGTTGGTACCACCTTTACACCTGGGGTGGGGTGAGAAAATAGCCGTAAAGTGCCTTTTCCAAGGCACAATGCCATAGCCGAAAGCTGGGATCGAACCGGCAACCTTTAGATTACGAGTCCAACGCCCTAACCACTAGACTACAGCGGCGTCTTATCACACTACCTGTTACCCAACAAATACACAGCATGCGTCAGCTAGGCCTACTAGCCGATACTGAGCAAGTCAGGGAAACATAAACCTGGCACACCTCCCCTCCCTCCCTAGGTTAATGCCTGTATAGAAACAAGCAGGCAGGCAGACAGGCAGGCAGGCAGATAGGCAGGCAGATAGGCAGATAGACAGGCAGGCAGATAGGCAGGCAGATAGACAGGCAGGCAGATAGACAGCAGGCAGATAGGCAGGCAGACAGGCAGGCAGATAGGCAGGCAGGCAGATAGGCAGGCAGGCAGATAGGCAGGCAGGCAGATAGGCAGGCAGGCAGGCAGGCAGACAGGCAGGCAGGCAGGCAGACAGGCAGGCAGGCAGGCAGATAGGCAGGCAGATAGGCAGGCAGATAGGCAGGCAGGCAGGCAGATAGGCAGGCAGATGGGCAGGCAGGCAGATAGGCAGGCAGATAGGCAGGCAGGCAGGCAGGCAGGCAGGCAGATAGGCAGGCAGATAGGCAGGCAGATAGGCAGGCAGGCAGATAGATAGGCAGGCAGATAGACAGGCAGGTAGGCAGGCAGATAGATAGGCAGGCAGGCAGATAGGCAGGCAGATAGGCAGGCAGATAGGCAGGCAGATAGATAGGCAGCAGATAGGCAGGCAGATAGATAGGCAGGCAGATAGGCAGGCAGGCAGGCAGGCAGATAGATAGGCAGGCAGATAGGCAGGCAGATAGGCAGG
Source organism: Stramonita haemastoma (assembly GCA_030674155.1). NCBI lineage: Eukaryota > Metazoa > Mollusca > Gastropoda > Neogastropoda > Muricidae > Stramonita > Stramonita haemastoma. The sequence continues at coordinate 1,380 of JASPKP010007014.1, forward strand.
CAGGCAGATAGGCAGGCAGATAGGCAGGCAGGCAGATAGGCAGGCAGATAGGCAGGCAGGTAGATAGGCAGGCAGATAGGCAGGCAGGTAGATAGGCAGGCAGATAGGCAGGCAGGCAGATAGGCAGGCAGGCAGGCAGGCAGGCAGGCAGGCAGCAGATAGGCAGGCAGATAGGCAGGCAGATAGGCAGGCAGATAGGCAGGCAGGCAGATAGGCAGGCAGATAGGCAGGCAGGCAGGCAGGCAGGCAGGCAGGCAGATAGGCAGGCAGATAGGCAGGCAGATAGGCAGGCAGACAGGCAGACACAGATGGTCAAACATAAGCCAGGGTGGACATTTTCATTTTAAATTTTTTTAATATTTTTGTATATCGAGGATAATGAGATAAGCAATCATGCTTTTTTTTTACATCCAGTCCCCGTGTGTATGCAGTTTTCTAAATGTCATCTGTTCCCCACCGGCACACCCATGGCCTATTCTTACGAAAAGCGGAACAGATCTAATGTGGGCGCAAGATGTCTGCGTGCGTTCACCGCACACGGGGGCCTCGTTTACAGTCCTCATCCGAAAGACTTGTGGGGAGAGTGGAGTCAGCACTGATGTTAACTCCAGGAGAAAAATCTCCTTGATCAAACAAGCGGGCAGGCAGGCAGGCAGAGATGGTCAAAAATAACCCAGGGTGGACATAACAAAACAGTGGGATAATTCTAAAATAACCTAGTGGACAGACAGACAGACAGACAGACAGACAAATAGACAGACAGTCAGACAGACAGACAGACAAATAGACAGACAGTCAGACAGACAGACAGTCAGACAGACAGACAGACAGACAGACAGGCAAATAGACAGACAGTCAGACAGACATACAGTCAGACAGACAGACAGACAGACAAATAGACAGACAGTCAGACAGACAGTCAGACAGACAGAACAGACAAATAGACAGACAGTCAGACAGACAGACAAACAGACAGACAAATAGACAGACAGTCAGACAGACAGACAGTCAGACAGACAGGCAGACAGACAAATAGACAGACAGACAGACAGACAGACAGACAGACAGACAGACAGGCAGACAGACAGACAGAGAGACAGACAGACAGACTGTAGGCATTT
>JASPKP010007014.1:10000-13366 GCA_030674155.1 Stramonita haemastoma
TGAACGATGTTTATCAAATTACTGACCCCAATTTAGCTACTGAATACTGGTATTCTATCTTTTATAATGTTTACAATAAACATGCTCCATTACAAATTAAGAGAGTTAAATACAAAACAAAACCACCTTGGCTTACTGGCCAAATACAGGAACAAATATATCATAGGGATTGTTTATTAAAGAAAGGTTTAAGAGAAGATTATAAAAAACAAAGAAATTATGTAACTTCACTTTTACGAGCTGAGAGAAAAAAAAGTATTTTGAGGCACTTCTAAACAACAACAGGGACAATAGATGTATCTGGAAAGCTATTAACCAGCTCACCAAAAAAAGTTTTCATAAAAACTCAAATGTTTGCTGTGATATATCTGCTGACAAATTAAATCTTCATTTCTCATCTGTTGCCAACCAGTTAATCATTAAGGATAAATCAGAAGAAAATGACTTTAAAAAATTGAAAACCTTTTGCGACAGTAAAAATATTCAATCTAAAATTGAGATAGAACTTATTACAGTTAATGAGGTGTTTACTGCTTTACGTCGACTAAAACAATCATCAACACGTGGTCTTGATGGATTAGATGGGAAAATTCTAAAACTCTCCGCATCAACTATAGCAGAAACACTTACATATGTCTACAATCTTTGCATAAGCAAAAACACATTTCCTAAGATCTTAAAACAGGCAAAAATTATTCCTTTACATAAATCAGGAAATACCTCTGACCCATCAAACTACAGACCAATATCAATATTGTCCACTCTTTCAAAACCATTAGAGCAGCACATTCATAAAAGTTTACTAGCCCACTTAAACAAATATAATCTGTTACACCCAAATCAATCTGGATTTCGAGCAAACCATTCCTGCCATACTACCCTTGTAAAAATGACAGATAGATGGTTACTTAATATGAATAGAAAAGAATTCACAGGTATACTCTTTATTGATTTTGCTAAAGCTTTCGATGTTATTGACCACAAACGTTTACTAAGAAAGCTTGCAATCTACAAACTATCTTCCAGTACCCTCAAACTGATTTCATCTTTCCTATCTGAGCGACAGCAAAAAGTATATCTAAACAACACTTCTTCAACTTTTCTTCTAAATAACTTTGGTGTACCACAAGGATCTGTGCTTGGTCCCCTATTGTTTCTTCTGTATATAAATGACCTGCCATTGAATATAAAAGTACAAAACGAATTATTTGCAGATGATACAACTCTTCATACCAGCCACAAAAACCCTCTCCAAGTAAGTCAAAGTTTACAAGAGCATATAAATATCATTATTGAATGGACACAAATGAACCATATGGCCCTTAATCCAGGTAAAACAAAATTCATGCTATTATCAACAAGACAAAAACGTCAAAATCTAAACACGAACTTACCTTCTATTTATGTCAACAACTTCAAAATTGAAGAAGTTTCTAGTCACAAAATTTTGGGAGTAAGCATCGATAATAGTTTGTCTTGGTCTGTACACATACGTAATCTAACAAAGAAAATTGCCTCCAAAACCTACCAATTAAATAAGATCAAACACCTTCTTAACCTGAATGCAAAGAAAATATTTTTTTTATTCATTTATTCAGTCTATTTTGGATTATGCGTCTACACTATGGGACTTAGCAAGTAATAACCTATTCAAACCGTTAATCAGTATTCATAAACGAGCTATCAAAATGATAGTAGATAAGTCATCTTCATTGACATTTTCAGATTACAAAAATGTAAATATTCTTCCTCTCAAAACAAGATTGTTGTTCAATAAAGGTGTACTAATGCATAAAATTCTTCATGGTAATGCTCCATCTTCCTTAAGCAGCATGTTCAGCGTAAACAACTGTCGGCATTCACATAAAATAAACCTTCCTTTACCAGCCATTACTCTATTTAAATCAAGTCTAACATACTCTGGGAGCTGGTTTTGGAATAGACTCCCTACTGTTCTGAAAGATGAAACAAAATTTTCAAGATTTAAGATTCTGTTGTATGATTTTCTGATGACTCATGAAAATGTCACATTTCTTTCACCACAAATGTTTTGATCAAACCACAAGAAATCTCAATTTCATAAACTGTCTACTCGGAGGGTACAGTTAGTTTCAGTTGCATTCCTAATTATTTCTTTTTCACCATTTCCACATATATTTAATCTCTCTCTCTCTCTCTCTCTCTCCTCTCTCTCTCTCTCTCTCTCTCTCTCTCTCTCTCTCCTCTCTCTCCTCTCCCTCTCTCTCTCTCTCTCTCTCTCTCTCCTCTCTCTCATTTTTCTTTTCTTTCTAGGTTTTCCTTTTGATGTATGTATATGCGTGTGCCTGTTTGTGTATGTGTGTTTATGTGTGTGTGTGTGCGTGTGTGTGTGCGCGTGTGTGCGCGCGCGCGCGCGCATGTGTGTGTATTGCTTACCATGCATTTCTATGTCATTACGATATTTTTTCCTTTTATTGTTACTGTTGGGCTGTAGTTTATTTATTTATTTTGTTTTTTTTCTTTCTTTCGAGGGCTGGATGTAAAAAAGCTTGTAATGCTTAATCTATTACCCTCTGAAAAATAAAATTTGTTCAAAATTTGTTCTGTCTCTCTCTGTCTCTGTCTCTGTCTCTGTCTCCTCTCTCTCTCTCTCCTTCCTCTCTCTCTCTCTCTCTCTCTCTCTCGCTCGCTCTCTCTCTCTCTCTCTCCTCTCTCTCTCTCCTCTCTCTCTCTCTCTCTCTCTCTCTCTCTCTCTCTCTCTTTCTCTCTCTTTCTTTCTCTCTCTGTCTCTGTATCTGTCTCTGTCTCTCTCTCTCTCTCTCTGTCTCCTCTCTCTCTGTCTCTCTCTCTGTCTTCTCCCTCCCTCTCTATCTGTGTGTGTGGGGTGTGTGTGTGTGTGTGTGTGTGTTGTGGTGGTGTGTGTGTGTGTGTGTGTGTGTGTGTGTGTGTGTGAGTCTTTCTCTGCATCTCTGTCTCTCTGTGTGTCTCTGTGTCTGTCTGAAGAGCATGGCACACAGGGGAGGATGAAACAAAATTTGTGCCAACTTAATCTTTTAAACCCCCTCTCAATAAAACATTCCATTTGGATTTCGAGTTTTAGTTGTTTCTCTCTCTCTCTCTCGTCCTCTCTCGTCTTCTCTCTCCTCTCTCTCCTCTCTCTCTCTCTCTCTCTCTCTCTCTCTCTCTCTCTCTCTCTCACTCCCTCCTCTCTCTCTCTCTCTCTCTCTCTCTCTCTCTCCCCCCCTCTCCCCCATTCCCTCTCTCTCTCTCTCTCACTCTCCCTCCCCCCTCTCTCCTCTCCCCCCCCCCCCTTTTCTCTCTCTCTCCCTCTCTCCCCTCTCTCTCTCTCTCTCTCCCCCTCTCCCCCATTCCCCTCTCTCTCTCTCT
>JASPKP010007015.1:2500-13366 GCA_030674155.1 Stramonita haemastoma
AAATCACATTTTTTTTCAAACATCGATTCATTTAATCTTGTGCTTTGTAACCTTTTAATATATTTATTTTATAACTACTACATTACTTGTGTTAAAGCTTTATCTTCAACCTTTATTTGGACAGATAAGTTTTACTGCTGACAGTCTGCAAAAATTAATGTACACTATCTATCCATCTATCCATCCATCCATCCATCCATCCATCCATCCATCCATCCATCCATCCATCCACCCACCCATCCCTTAGTCTGACACTAAGACTATACAAAACATCGAAAAATTATGTTTTCTAATCAAAACATTTTACAGATAATTTCCGTCAGCAAATAGGGATACTATTTATTTAAAGGGGAAAAAACGCTTTGGTTACACAAAATGATAGCAGCAATTTTCTAACCTGGATTTTGCCGAAGTGTAAAGTGCCTTGACTCCATTTGACGCAGGTACATACACGGACGTTTGCAGTATAGAAGCCTCTGGTGCAGTTGTAGCAGACAACATTGGATGGCGAGTAAGTGTTGTGGCTCATTTGGTACCTGGTTGAAGAGATAAATTAAAAAGAAAATGAGGTAAGAGAAAAAGTCTAACATTTGCAGAAAATTATTTGTCTATTAATAAAGAAAAAAAGTCGACCAGCTGCAATGGTGCAGTGGCTAACACACTGAACTTGGTAGTTTACGAGTTCAAATCTCATGAAAAGCATGGTTTTTTTTTTAAATCGCTATGTTTTTAAAACGACATCCAACTCCTACCTAAAGAAAAAACTACAGGCTTAATAGCAAGACTGGGACCACAAACTAGAGCATGAACTTCTTTACAGAAATGTTTAAACTACACCAACACTGCACCAACACCTAAATGATGGCTGAAAATTTGTCGAATACACAAAACGTTCACCATTGAAAACTTCAGAGGTCTAACTGAGGAATGGCAAAAACAGAGGCAGGAACAACAGAAAACAGCAACAACAACAACAACAAAATTGACAGAAAAAGTATCAGATCAGAAAGTTCAGAAAAATGTAGAAGTAAATATAAATACCTTCTCTAGTTTTCAGAAAAGACAGTTCATGATTGCTGCCCTCACACACCTCGGGTCACTGGCACTTGCTTCCAGACCCAGAGCCCCTGAAAGCAGTATGTCATCATCAGTAGACTGAAAAATTCTACATTCATTGGCTTCGATATCAAAGAGTTAATTTCATCCGACAGATTTCACCATGCTTCTTCAATTAATAGTTGAATTCGAGTCCAGCTAGTTTATGGAGCTAAATAAAAAAACAACAACAACACCCAAAACTATTACAATAGAACAAGTTAGTCTAATCAAGTACACTATATCAATAGTTATTCTTTTCAACTAATTTTCAAACAAGGAGTCTTTACTGTCCACACAATCATGATACTCTCCGTTCCAGAGTTAGAAGTTGCCATGTCTACAGCAACCAAACACCACAAGGTCTTTATAACCAAAAATCTGAATAACTCGTTTTCAAAAGAATGAGAACTTGATTTTCATAAGCATAAGAGTCTGATCAAAAAGAAAGTATTACGTGTAAAAAATATACAGAAAACAAAATCAGAACTAAATTTTCAAATCAGAAAAAGATATCTAAACATGTAGGATATTAAGAAAATGTCAACTCTAGCTGCACAGTACTTACAGATAGATGCAAGGATTTCATGCAGCAGATGACTCCAAGGTGATGACCCCAGAACCAGGCCCCACGTTTGAAGAGTTTTCAGGATGATTCACGTAACTGACCGCCAGGTTAAGACCCATGTTTGATAAAAGAGGGAAAGGGCAAGGAAACGCCTTAGGAATGGAAAAGAAATGACCAGCTCACAATACCTCATGAAATCCGTCTCAAAACCGCTGTTATTTTCAGACATAAGGAAACCGATCAGAAACAAGGAAATAACCAAGTCACAATACCTCATGAAACCGTCTCAAAGTCGCTGGTAGGCTATTTTCAGATAAAAATAGAAAAACACCAAAACTTTCAGAACTGGAAGGGAATGACGAGTCACAATGCCTCAAGAAAGCTGTTTCAAAACTGTTATAGGGGGTAACATTTTCAGACCTAATGAAACCTATCAGTAATGTTGGGGAAATAACCGAGTCACAATACCTCATTACCCTAATCTTCAAGCCATTGTAGGAGATGGTGGTGTTTTCGGATGAGAAGATAGATCACTGTCACCTGGATTGCCCTCAGATTTCTTGCACATTTTTTTGGCACTATTTTATATCAACTTATTTTTAGTTTTTGTTTTATTGATTTTATTTTATCTTATTTTGATTTGTTTTATCTTATATTTTAGATTATGCCGTACGTTTAATTCTTTTTATTTTGATTTATATTGCATTTTATTTCAAGTTTAGACTAAACCCTACTTTTTGTTTTTTCTCTGAATGTTTATTTCATTTTATTTTTGTTGGATTTTATTTTAGGTTTATGATTTTATTTCATCTCATTTTATTTTACTAAAACTGATTTTAGTTGATACTATTTTTATTTGAGCAAGAAATACTGATTGCAATTGGAAGGCGCCCAGTGATCATTTGATGACAGCGGACAGGTAAAAAAGGTAAGGTAAAGGTGTCCCATAACCTAGGCGGTCATAGGGGAGCGATGCATCAGAGACCTCAGCTTCTCTAGAGGCCAGCATATTGAGGGCGGTGCCGCCCACCTCCTCTCTCTCGTTGCTTTACCTTCTCTGACCCTAAAGAGGGCAGGTACCCATTTACAGCTGACAGGAAAGCTCTAATAAAGACAAACCATAGCACGACACAAAGACAAACTACAGCTGGACACAAAGATTGGAAGTTGGACACAAAGACAATCCATAGCTAGACACAGAGACTAGAAGCCGGACACAGACTGGACGCTGGACAACGACTAGACGCTGGACACAAAAACAAACTACACATAAACACAAAGACAAACTACACATAAACACAAAGACAAACCACAGCAAGACACAAAGAAATCAAAGCCAGACACAAAGAGTAGAAGTCGGACACAAAGACTGAAGCCTGGACACTAAGACGAACCAAAGCTAGACTCAAAAGACAAATCAAAGCCAGACTGAACTTTAAAGTGGAAAAATTCCGACCAGAGCAGAGGGAAAATAATACACAAGTAAAACATGCAAAACAGCTGAGCAAAAAAGCAGCTAACTGACAACTGGCAAACTTTGCATTCATGTTAACCTCAATGATGAACGCCTAGCTAAACTGTTGCAAACTTGAGTCCACAAAGAAAAACCAAAGGATTGGGGAAAAACACAATATTCCTATTCTGAAGTTAGGATTGACCCAAAGAAAGCAAAACTCTGATGAAAGATTTTGTTGAAATTTTCTTGTTGTTTATACTAGAGGGTTGCTCTACTACCAAGCATGTGCCTAACAAGGCAAAACCATCGTGGAATCATACAAAGTCTAGCATCCAGGTGTTTGTAGGTGGAAGATTGCAGCAAAGTCTCTGAAAATACAGACAAAACAAACGTGTGTGATGTCTAATTGAAGGGGAGAGAGAGAGGAGGAGGAGGGGAGGGAGAGTCGGGAAAAGACAGTGATAGAAAGAGAGAGAGAGAGAGAGAGAGAAGAGAGAGAGAGAGAGAGAGAGAGAGAGAGAGAGAGAGAGAGAGAGAGAGAAAGACAGACAGACAGACAGACAGACAGACAGACAGACAGACAAAGAGAGAGGGAGAGATTTATTCTTTTATATCGAGAATAATGGAATAAGCACTCGTGTTTATTTTCATCCAGTCACCGTGTGTATGCAGTTTTTGTAAATATCTGTTCCCACCGGCACAAGATGGCCTACTCTCACAAAAAGCGGAACAGGATTTTAACGTGTGCGCAAGGTGTTCTGCGTGCGTTTGCACACGGGCCTGGTTTTAAAGTCTCATCCGAAGGACTTTTGGGGAGATTGGAGTCATCACTGATGTTAACTCCAGGAGAAAAAATCTCCTCGACCGGACTGGAGGGAGAGAGGGAGAAAGAAAGAAAGAGAGAGAGAGAGAGAGAGAGAGAGAGAGAGAGAGAGAGAGAGAGAGAGAGAGACAATGACAATGACAAAAGATTTATTGTGTTAGGTTTTTAAACCCATTCACGAAAGGGTAGTTGGGGAAAGGGACCGAAATCGAAAAGTACATCAGCAAAATTGAGAACTGTACAATATCAACGATTCTTCGCGATTGGAAGCCAAAACGCGGAATTGTTTATACATGGTTACACATGTGTGTGAATGTCACTGGTTATAACGATGTCGAAGCAGGATCCGAGGAGCTGTCACAGAGCGGCATTAGCGGTGTGGTTGTACTGCTGGCTGGTCACTGGACGTGTCGGGAAGTCTTCCGTCTTCAGCTGCTTTCAGAATTGACTCCAAGCCCCTGTCCATCGTGTTTTCAAATTTTTGTAAACGTTCCATTATCCTCCTACAGTCCTCGACGGACACAGTGTCGCTGTTTCGCGCTTGCTCGATGGCATTGGCACTTTCGGTACTGAATGGTTTTTTGTTGTTCTCTGTCTCATTTTCTGCAAAGTCGTGCCCCGTCAGTGTCATAGGAGACATTGCTGGAGTGTCGCTGCATACTGTCATGACATCTTCACTTTCGTTATCTCTGTCATAGTCAGAATCGTCACTCCAGTCCTTCAGCACCAAGTCACACGGCTGCACTGTCACCGACACAGGATCAACAACAGGCAAGCTTGACGGAGACGAGCTGGCTGGCCGTGTTGCACGTGACAATTTAACAGCACAGCTGGGAGTGCCAGTGGGCGTGTCATCTATGGCCGTGTCCATAGCAGTTTCATTCTCCGCATTATAAAATAAGCTAGGAGGTGTCGGCAAAAACAAACCTGAAGGGGAGACAGAATGTGCGTGTTGCTTTTTCATTAAACTGGCCTTGTGTCTCCACTCTCAATTTGTCCCTGGCAATTTGCGCTGCCCCTTTCTTGCGGTACACGACGCTGTCACTGTGGCTGTGTGTTGCCTGATGTTGGTGGGTCGGTGACAGGCGCAACACAATAACAGTCTGATGTTCTCGGCCGTCAATTTTGAAGGATGTTAAGGCCATTTCCTGCAGAAATGTATTTAGTACTGTTTCGAGAGAAGGAGGTAGTCCTGTGACGGGCATACTGAAGGCCTTTCTAGTAGAAAATAGAAAATTCCTCCACTCACTTTTCAAACCACGTCTTGCTGGTAGCCAAGCAAGGGACGCCACCAGAGAGAGAGAGAGAGAGAGAGAGAGAGAGAGAGAGAGAGAGAGAGAGAGAGAGAGAGAGAAGAATTAGAAGGAGAGAGATAGGGGGACAAAGAAGAGAAAGAGAAAAAGGAAAACACACAAAGAAAGATAAGTAAAAGTAAAAAGAAAACAAGGAAAAGGGGCAGAATGAAAAATTAAAAGCAGGAAAATGGAAAAGAATAAAGATAAAAGGGAGACTGAAAAATAAAAAAACGAGAAATAAAATCTGGAGAAAAGAAACAAAAGCAACCACAAAGACAAAAACACAAAGCAGACAAATGCAGACTGGTGACATTGAACATCCTGAAAGTCGGAATGCCGCTACCTTCATGATGGGCAAAAGAGGGTCACATACAAAAATCTCACCCTTCCTAAACTTTTTTAAAATTACAATTTAAAAAAAAATCTTTTATATCAAGGAAAATGGAATAAGCACTCGTGTGCTTTTCTTCATCCAGTCCCCGTGTGTATGCAGTTTTGTATATCTCATCTGTTCCCACCGGCACACGATGGCCTACTCTTACGAAAAGCTGAACAGGATTTAAGGAGCACTAGCGGACAAACCAACAACAAAACAAAGTGGTCATGTAACTTCCCATCCTGTATAAACTAACAATCACTGGAGAGGGAACAAACAGAAACACTTCCCCCATGGGGATAGGGAGGGGGCCTGTCAGTATAAAAAGCATCACAACCTTCTGGAAATTCTGTGTCAGGATTTCCTTTTCTATTCACCTCTATGTTTATGCCTTCTTCCTTTTCTTCCTGTTTCTTTCTTCATGATTGTTTTTCTGCCTTCTGTCCATTCTTCTGACATTTTATCCAGAAAGACTTAACATATAGCAACCCTCTCCCACACTGAAGTTAAATGTGCTGGGCCTGACTTGACAGGTGCTTAAGGGCAGTGTAATGCATTTTCGCTCATAACAGACAAAACTACTTGCTGTCTGAGGGTTGGATGAAGAACCAGAAAATAACTGCCCCACCATGACCATTATCTGTGCCACTTTATAGCTGGTACTCACAACACAATATTTTGCTATTCTACCTGTGCCTCAATATTTTCTCATGCTTTACTTGAAATAATAGCCTTGAAAAATAAACCAGCACAATAAACAGTTAACAACAACAACAACAAAACAAGCAGACTGACCTGTAAGCTCTGGTCAAAATGACGAGCAGCCACAATGCACACACACATTCTTGTGCATTGGTGGCCTTCAGTTTGTCAAATGGTCAGGAAAGTGAGAGGGCTTATTAGGCTACAGGGCAACTCAGTTCCCAGCATTCCCCTCTAGGGGTGAACACTGTCATTTTGCACGTGCTTCACGGATCAGCAGCAGCATTGACAGGGATATAATGTTATCGTACAAGCCTTCAACTCTCTCTCTCTCTCTCTCTCTCTCTCTCTCTCTCTCTCTCTCTCTCTCTCTTCACAATACTTCTTTGCAATTCTTCTCAATTTCTTTCTTGCTTTTGTTGTTGTTGTTGTTGTTGTATTTCTTCTTCTTCTTCTTCTTCTTCTTTCTTCTTCTTCTTCTTCTTCTTCTTCTTCTTCTTCTTCTTCTTCTTCTTCAAATACTTCAAATACTTCAAATTCTTTTTTAATTTGTTCTTCTTTCGAACTCTTCTTGGAATTCTTCTCCTTCGAATTCTGTTTGCATTTTTTTCTTATTTTTTACATTTGTTGGTCTTGTTCTTGTTCTTGTTCTTCTTCTTCTTCTGCAAATTTGTCATCAAATTGTTGTTGTTGTTCTTGTTCTTCTTCTTCTTCTTCTTTTTCTTCTTCTACTTCTTCGTCTTCTTCTTCTTCTTCAAATTCTTTTTCAAATTCTTCTTCTCCTCCTCCTTCTTTTTCTTCCTCTTCTCCCTCTATTCTTTATCCTTTTCCTTTTTCTACTTTTCCTTCTTCATCTTCTTCTGTGTTCCTAGGCCATATTAGGTAGAATGTGCAGTGTCATGTCTTCTCCTGTGCTTAATCGTGGGCACAGTTAAATCCTGTTCCGCTTCTCGTAAGAGTAGGACTTTGTGGGCCGGTGGGAACAGATGACATTTACAAAACTGCATACACACGGGGACTGGATATAAATAAGCACATGTGTGCTTATTCCGTTATCCTTGATATAACACAATAAATAAAATAAATCAATAAATACAATACATTGTGACTCTGCTGGAGGGCTGCTCACTGGTTTCAGCCCACACGTTCGACTATTACAGATTGTTTGAACAAATATGAAATGTAGCTATCTTGTGTCTTTTGATCAGGATTCGTATCAATATGCCTGTCAGTATTGTAATTGCCCTTTAGGGGGTGATTTAAGTGTTTTTGACTTCACTTTACTTTAGGGTAGCTCATCAGAACGTTTATAGAAAAAAACATTTTCAGATTTGCATGAAAACAGGCAGGGGAATGGGAAAGGCAGGCAGAAAGTAGGCATGAGATGAAGAAGATAAAGTGGTGAAGAGAAAGACAGAAACAAAGGAGTAATAAAAATTGAAACAAACGGAGTGATAGAAAAGGAGAAAATGGATTTCTAGCAAAGAGTTTGCAAAAGGTTGGGATGCTATTTATACTAAAAAGCCCCAGGCATTCCGTACAGGAAGGGGGATATTTGTTTAGAACTGAATGGAGTTGCAATAAAACAGACCCATTAATTTTGTCGTGACAGGCTATCTTTCCTTATTTTAAAAATCCAATAAATCTACTCAAAATGATAAAAACATGCAGATTAGATTATTGAAAAAAACCCCAATATGTCTACTTTATAAAAATAATAACTTTTTATGCATACTTTTCTTAATAAGAACTCCTCTTTTGCCGTTGGTTCTTTCACTGCACTGATTGTGTTTATTGTCTCATCCGAAAGACTAGCACCCAAACCATCACTTAGTCTAGTGGTTGGAGGAAAAGTTTCGGTACCAAACTGGGATCAAACTACTGCACACTTCACACTATCCGCTTTCTAGGCAGGTCCTTACCTCTAGACCACCATCCACGGAAGCAATTTGAGGCCAAATGTTTGTCTACACATCAAGTAAAGTATTAAATAAATCCTGTCACAGCACAGATTGCTTTACCATAGGGTAGGTCACAACACATAACACACAAAACAGCCTAAAAGAAACATTCAAGAGGACTTTCAGTTAATAGGAGGTAACCACTTGTACAGAAATTCTACATCTAACTTTCCTAGTAGCTTCCCCTGGATTAAACGCCGCGAATTTTCCTGTGTTTTTCTTTTTCATTCTGTGACCAGGTAGGTATATATATATATAATTATGACGCTCCACCACATAAGGAGTCGCATTGCACCAGGGGTCAATTTTTAGTTAGTGGCATGTTATTAATTTGCAATAAAAGTGCTATACAATACAAAAAATAGATATTGAAATCGAACAATTCTATTCAAAGTTATTACAAATTAAAATGATAGACTACAGGAAATGACAAAATGAGAAACTGACAAGATAAGAACCTTAATAGGAGGTAAAATGAGGGCTTGGGTATTTTCAAAATACGTTTAAAGACAAAAGGAAATAAAATTATGCCTTGATATTTCACTAGAAGGTAGAATAAGTGCTATAGCTTTCTAACACATCAAAATATTAAAATCGACAACCTCACCCCCACCTTCCTAAAATAGCTCCTAGCGAAAAAGTGGTTTATGTGCTAAGCGAATCATTTTGTGGTGGAGCGCGCGCGCGCGCGCGCGCGCGCGGTGTGTGTGTGTGTGTGTGTGTGTGTGTGTGTGTGTGTGTGTGTGTGTGTGTGTGTGTGTGTGTGTGTGTGTGTGTGTGTGTGTGTGTGTGTGTGACAACACACACATACACACATATATATGTATATATGTACATATATATATATACATATATAACAATTTCAAATCATCTTGTTAGAAAAGGTGGTTTTTTTATCTGCAAAATTTATTATCTATAAATAAGGTTTGACACCGCAAACGCTTGTTGATATTAGTCAATAAAAGAACGCTGCACTGAAGACAAAATACCTCTACGTAGAAACAAAAATACAATGTTCACTTGTCTTGATCACTTCGTTTTTCAAAATCAGCACTTAGTCTAGATTTTATTTAGGCCCGAGCATTAGGTATGGGTTGCATCGGATTTGTAATTTTGTACCTGTTTCGTAGCAGCCTAAGTCTAAACAAAGTGTCAAATCTGCTCTTGGGAGTTGGCTTCAGCTTCAAACTCTTTCTCCAAGTTAATATTTACCTCCTTTGAATACTGTTGTCTGCTATTCCTTGTTTGTAATATCCACGCACTCACACGTTTTTGGACCGTTATTCATATTTCAGAACAGAAATGTATGTATGTATGTATGTATGTATGTATGTATGTATGTATGTATGTATGTATGTATGCATGTATGCATGTATGCATGTATGTATGTATGTATGTATGTATGTATGTATGTATGTATGTATGTATGTATGTATGTATGTATGTATGTATGTATGCATCTTTATTTGTATGTTTGCATGCATGTATATATATATTTACGTATTTATTTTTTGTATATATTTGTATGCATGAATGTATGTTTGCTTGTTTGTATAAACATTTACAAAATCACCCTAAATCAAAAATAAAGAAAACATACATACACGCATTTGCATGAACTTGCACACATGTCTGTGCTTGCGCATGCACGCACACACATACACACATACACACACATACACACACACATACATACATAAACACATAGACACGCAGACACAGACACAGACACAGACACAGACACACACACACACATACACAACACACACACACACACACACACACACACACACACACACACACACACACACACACACACACACACACACACACACACACACACACACAGAGTGTTCTCGATCTTATTGGTTGAGTAACACTTCTTCGTGAAGGCCGTAATGCCGTATGAACGGCCTAGTCTTCTTCTGTCCACGCTGTTCCCTGTGCACTCCACATGTTCCAGACTGAGCCAGCCCCCAGATGCCATCCTGATTCACTGCGGAATCAACCAACGATCTGAAGTTGAAAGATGCATCTAGTGTTTGTCAGTCGCTCTTGGCTAGTGTTAAAAACATTGCTGAAGACTTCCCCAAAACAAAAATAATCCTCAGCAAAGCAGCACCAACTGCAGATGCTCATCTCAAGTAAAAAGGAACCTATTCAATGCTATGATCTCTGCAGACCTGTATGAGAATCCACAGATATCTATCGTGCCTCACGACAACCTGAGGACCAGTGTGGACTTCATCAGAAAAGACAGACTCCACCCTACTCAGAAAGGAGCTTCTGTCCTCGCCTCAAACATCGGCAGACTCGTTCGAAACCTGTTCTGGGAACAACCACGAAGACCGACCAGAGGACGACATGTACTACCTGAACAGAAACAGCCACCTTCTTTCTGCCACAGGGGACACCAGGCGGGAAACATCAACCCATGGCAGAACCCTTTTGAACTCCTGTATAACTGCTGCTGATTATATATAGATGTTCCTGTTTTCCAGTCAAGCCTTCAATAGTTTAATTAGATTTAGAGTATTCAACAGTGCCAGTTCTTCAGTAATGAAGTGTCATGTTTGTGTTTATATAAATT
>JASPKP010007016.1:5000-13364 GCA_030674155.1 Stramonita haemastoma
TCCCACTAGACGGTGGAAAACCCCCCCAAAAACCAAAAAATATCCAAATGACTTGTTCCCCGCACTCCGGGGCCCCCAAGGTTTGACAGTTTTAAACTATCTTTTTTTTTTTAAAATTCTTTTAAACGGGGATAATGCAAAAAGCACTCATGGGGCTTTTTTTACAACCCAGGGGTTTCCCCCGTTGTATTCAGTTTTTGTAAAACCCTTCCCCGTTCCCACTGGACAAGATGGGCCCACCCTACAAAAAGCGGAACCAAAGTTTTTTAAAGTGTGCGCAAGATGCTCTGCGGCGTTCCACACGGGGCCCCCGGGTTAAAATCCATCCGAAGGATTTTTTTTGGGGGAAATGGAGTCAGCTTTTAAAAGTTAACCCGAGGAAAAAATTCCCTCGACCGGGAATCCCAACCAGGTCCCCCCAAATTGTGACCCAAAAATTTTTTTTTACCACTGGGGAACCCCCTCCCAAAGATGGGACGATGACGGGACACTCAGCCTAAAGTCCTCACACCCCCCTTCTGCAAGATAACTGCCCGTTATGGGGGCATGTTTTTTTAGATGGGGAACCCGGTTTTTGTTCATGCTCCTGTGATTACTTTTAAAAAACTAAGCCTAATTTAAAAAGTGACAGCCTCCTATAAAAATGCAGGTTTAGACAGTCTGCAGCCTCAAAAGCGGGGGCAGGGCAAAGCGGACTGTCACCTCAGTGTTTTGGGCTGTTTAACTAGAATGCTCAGCTGGGGATCAAATTTCTCACGGGGCAAACTGGAAAGCTCACTGTCACCTAAATGCTCAGCTGTCATCAGAATCCCCCAGGCTGTTCCCCCTCAATTGGTCAAAATTTTCTAAAATCCCCACTTTTCTTCCCAGATTGCTCAAGCTGTCATCTAGGGTTGCTCACGTCCCCCCAAATGGGTCAGCGGTCAAATAGAAAAAGCCAGCTGTCTCTAAAATTTTGCCAGGGGTTCCCTCTAGTTTGCTTTTTGGGGTTTTTCTGGAATGCTTCCTGTTTTCCCAGAAAAGCTTCCCCAATGCTCACTGTCGATACAATCCCCCGCTGTCAGAACAATCCCCAAACTGTCAGAACAATACCCAGTGTCAGATAAAATACCCAGCTGTCAAATACAATGCCAGCTGTCCCTCTAGAAAGGGCTCAAATTTTCCCCCCTTAAAAATGTTATCACTTATACTGCAAACCCCCTATAAAAGCTCAAACCGTCATCTAGAATGCTCGCTGCCCTTTAAAAAAGCCCCCGAAAAACAGGGCCTCCCCAAAGTCGGCCCCAAAAACCAAACCCCAGAACGAAAAGCACTCACACTTTTGAACTACCACAAAAGGCAGCAAAGGGGGAAACAGGGGCACACTTCTGTCTCAAAAACGAAATCACTTGGCCAACCCCGGTCCTAAAAAAAAAATAAAAACAACAACCCAAATACAACCGGAAAAAGCATTCCGGGAAAAAAAACATAAAAAAAAAAGATAGGAATACTAGGAGCCAAGAAAATTCTTTTCTTACCCAAAGAACAAAAAAAAAAAACCTAAAAGGGGGTCACTTTTAAAAATCCCCCCTTCAAATTTTTTTTATTTTTTTTTGCTGTTGTTTTATACGTTTGTTCCTCCCCCTTTTTTTTTTTTTCGGGGAATTTCCGAAAGGGGGGCTTTTTTTTGTGTTTTGTCTGATTTCTTTTCCTTTCCCCTTTGTTTTCGGAGTGCTGGGTTTTTTTTTTTTTTTAACCCTTTTTTTTTTTTCTCTCTTTGTTCCCCCCCATTTTGGCACTATTCCATCCGCGCTCTCTTCCCGGTTTTGTGCTTTTCCCCAACCCCCCCGGGGTTTTTCTCGGGGTTTTTTGTGCAATTTTCCCCCCATCCTGGGCTTTCTCTCAGGGCAAAGGCATTTCCCCACCTGCTTTTTCCCCCACCGTCAAATTTTGGGGTTACTTTCCCTCCGGGCGTTATCTCCCCGTCAGTGCTTATCCCCCAAACCTAAATTTTTTCCCCACGTCCCGGGGTATTATCCCCATCCTCCCCCTTTTCTCTCACGTCATTGCTTTTTTCCCCCCTCCTGCTTTATCTCCCCGTCATGGCATTTTCCCCACCCCTTTCCTCTCACCCCATGTGTATTTTTCCCCATCCTGCTGCCCTTTTCAGGGGGCATGTGTAATTAAAACCCCATTTCCCGCTGCCCCCCCTTTACTTTCCCTTTATTATCCCCACCTGCGGGCCCCCCCCTTTTACCTCAAAGTGTATTATCCCCATCCTGCTGCTTTTCTCCCCTTTCCCTGTGTATTACCCCCCAAAACCTGCTGTTTTTCTCAAAGTCATGTGTATTATCCCCATCCTGCCCCGCTCCTCTGACTGGAATTTTTCCCCCACCGCTGCTCTCTTTACGCCCCTGTGTATTACCCCCCCTCCCGCTTCTCTCCCCACGTCATGTTTTTACCCCAACCTGCTGCCTCTCACGGGCCCCTGTTTTTTTTCCCCCTCCTCCCCGTTTTTTTCACGTCAGTGCTTTTCCCCCCCCCCCCGGGGTTGTCCTCACGTTTATGTGATTATCCCTCATTTCCCGCTGCCCCCTCTCAGTCATGTGAAAATTTTCCCCATCCGCTTTTTCTCTTACGTCATTGCTTTATCCCCATCCTGTTTTTTTTTCCCGCTCATTCTCTGCCAAAGCTCCAAAGGGGAAAAAGGGGCCCCAAAAAATGGCAGTTTGCTTTGATTACTACTTGCTAATTTTTTTCCAAACAAAAAGAGTCTCCCTGTTTTTTTTTCCTTTTTGTAGCCCATTTTTTTTTTTTCTGGAGAAATATTCTCGTTTTTTCAAAAGTTTTTTTTTCTTATGCCAACAAATAAAAGCGAGCTGATTGGGGGCTGTTCTAAGACTTGTGGGGAAAAAAAAAATAATTTTTTTATAAACAAAAAATGAATCTAGTGGGCTCAAGGGAAAATACACACCCCCTTTAGGGGCCTTTTCTGACAAAAGGCCCTCTGTTAGTATTTTAGTTTTTATAAAAATTTCCCCCCAAAAATTTTTTTTCCCGGTTTTTTGTATAAAAATATTCTCAGAAGTGTGCCCCACAGTAAATTCAATCTTTTAATTAAATTTTCATCATTACATAGGAAATTCGACCAAAAAAAAAATTCAGCTATCAAGGTTTTTTAAAAAAACCCTTTAAAGGGGGGGGGGGGGTTTTAAAAGGGAGAGTTGTTTCTAAACCCCCCCAGATATCAGGTCTTCTGTAAATAATTTTTTTTTAAGGGTTTTTTTTTTGGGGTTGTTTTTTTGTTTTTTTTTTGGTTTTGGTTTTTTCTAATATTCCAAGGGGAAATTAGACTTTTTAAAAAAAAAATCAACAACAAAAACAGATACCTCAATCAAGAGTAAGCATTTTTAGGGGGGAAAAACTCACTACGAAAAAAAAAATTAACTTGCGCCTGCCCCTTTCACTACGAACATAAAGTTAATTTGCTGCCTGCACTTTTTTTTGCGAACAAAAGGAACTTTCTGCCTGCACTTTCACTACGAAAAAAAAGTTAATTTTCTCCTGCCTTTCACTAAAAAAATCAAAGTTAATTTTTCTGCCCGCACTTTCACTACGAACTTAAGTGAAATGCTGCCCGCACTTTCACTACGGGCAAAATTAATTTGCTTTCTGCACTTTTCCCACAAAACCAAAGTGAACTTGCTGCCTCCTTTCACTAAACAAAAACCCTGCCTCACTTTCACTACAAAATAAAAAAAGGGGGGGTTTCCCCACTTTCACCCCCAAAACTAAAGTGAATTTGCTGCCTGACTTTCCCCGAACTAAAATAATTCTGCCGCATTTTTTCAACAAACCCCAAAAGTTCCCTTTCCCCTTCACTTTCAACCCGAAAAAATAACTTCTGCCTCCCACTTTCACTACGAAAAAAAAAAAATGGGTTTTTTTTTAAGAAAAAGGAAAATTTTATTTAAGAAAAAAGTTCTTTTGGGGGGTTTTGCATAAATTTTTATGGTTTTTTTGGGGGGGGGGTTTTTTTTTTTGGGGGGGGGGGTTTTTTGGAAGGGGAAAAAAAAATTTTAAGAGGGGGGAAATGGGAGGGAGGGTTTGGGGGGGGGGTTTTTTTTGGGAATTTTGGGGGGTGGGGAAATTTGAAAAAAAATAAAGGGCGGGGGAAAATTTTTTTTAAAAAAGAAGAATTTGGAATTTTTGGAAAAAGATTTTTTTTTAAAGAAAAAGAAAATAGGGAAAAGAAATCTAAAGAAAGAGAGAAAAAAAAAAGAAAGAAAAGGGAAAGAAAAAAAAATTTTTCAAAAATTTTTAAAATTTTTTTATCATAATAAAAAACGAGGTTTTTTTTAAAAACCCCCCTTTTCCCCCCCAGATTTTTTTAAACTTTTTTTTCTTTCCCCCGCCACTGGCCACTTTACGTAAAGCGGATAGGTTTTTAAAGTGACCCGGGAGATTCTGCATGCCTGGAAACCGGGGCCCTCAGTTTTATATCCATCCGAAAGACTTTTGAGGGAAGTAAGTCACGCTGATTTAACCCAGGGGAAAAAAAACCTCGCGACCGGGAATCGAACCCCGGGGCGTCTAATTGCGAGCGCAATGTTCTGACCACTACACCCCGTCTTGCTGACACAGGAGGGCACAAAACCGGGAAAAAAATGGGAAGAGAAGAAGTTCTTGAAGGGGCGTTGCCATGTCCCCACGACCCTCGGGGGGAAAGGGCTAAAATGTAGTGACTAGTGCTGCTGGAAAAAAAGAAAATGGGAACCCCAAAAAGGGGGCCGGATTTTTTTTTAGAAGGGAAGGGGGAAAGGGGGAAAAAAAGAAAAGGGAAGGGGAAAGGGTTTGGGGGTTTTTGGGAAAGCTGGGTGAAAAAGCCTCCCCCTTCCTTTTCGAGGGGGGGGAAAATTTTTTTGGGGGGGGGGGTTTTTAAAATTACTTTCCCCTTTCCCCCCCTCCACTAAAAGGGGAAACCCCACCCCAAAAAAAAAAACGGGGCCCCGGGGAAAAAAGGGGGCCCCACCCCCCCAAAACTTAAAACCCCAACAGAAAAAAAACCCAGGAAACGGGGTTGTATATTGATTATTCCCCCCCTTTTTTTTTTAAAAATTTTTCCAATTTTTGGGAAAAACCCAATTTTATTTTTTAAAAAGGTTTGAAACGGGGTTTTTTAAAAAGGAATTATATTTTTGGGGGGGATAAAAATTTGGAAAAAGGAATTTTTTCCCTTTTTGGGTTATTTTTTTTTAAGAAGAAGAAGAGGGGGGAATGGGGGGCAGTGCCTACCTTTTTAAAACTATTTTGGGAACCCCCGTCTTTTAAATAAAACGTGCCGCCCTGGAAAGAAAAGACCCCGGAAAAACCCCAAAAAAACCCCCAAACCCCAAAAACCAAAACCAAAACCCCCCAAAAAAACCCCCAAAACCCCATAAACCCCACCCAAAACCCCCAAAAAACCCCAAAAACCACACCAACAAACCCCAACCAACCCCAAAACAAACCAAAAACCAAAAATTTTTAAATAAAATTTCTCCAAGAAAAAAAGGGGGGGGAAAAAGGAAAAGGGGGACAGGACAGCCAAAAAAAAAACGCAAAAAATAAAAGGGGAGGGAAAAGGGAAAATTGAAAAGCCAAAAAAAAAGGGGGAAAAAAAAGGAGAAAAAAAAAAGGGAAAAGTGACTTTTTAACCCCGGGCAGGGGGAAAAAAAGAAAGGAAAAAACAAAAAAAAGAAAAAAAAGAGGGGAAAAGCAGAGAACAAAACAAAACGAAAGAAAGGATTTACCACTTTTTTTGTTTATCCAAATTTCACTTCCTTTTCCCTTTCCCTCTTTTTTTCCCGGGCCCCCCTTTGATTCGTTCTTTATTTTTTTTCTTTCTGCCCCCTTTTTTTCCCATTTTTCCCCCCCTTTTAATGATCTAAATTTAGACTTTCATTGATTTATTCTTTCCCTTCTTTGCTTTCCTCCCCTTCCACTTTGTCACTATTTTATGCCATATGAAAGTCGTTCAACTTAAAGTGATCACACACAGCAAGGGAACCATTGAACAATTTTTGCGAAAAAAACCCTTGATTACGATGTTGCTAGGATTATTTTCCCAGTCTTCTGAAAAAATTTTTTTTGGTAGGGGTTTTTTTTTGTTAGTCTAATACACCAAGGTGAAAAAGACTCTAAAAAAACAACAACAACAACAAAAACAACAACAACAACAACAAAACGCACCCAAGCTAGGCCAAACAACGCCCCTGCAAGAGACCTAGGATAAAAAGGGGTTGACCTTGCTGATTAGAAACCAGCCGCGTTTTTCCCTTTATAGCCTGTCAAAGTTCTATCCTTACGTAGAACTACCTGGTGGTCATGTCCTTATTCTTTTCTGTCAAGAGGACACAGCGGCGATCCATCCTTTTGTTTGTTCTGTCAGAGAGGACACAGTGGTGATCCTGATCAGTTCTGTTTCGTCAGAAGGGACATGGTTAATGTCCTGTTATTATTATTTTTTTTCAAGGACACGGCTATCCATTTATTATTCGTTTTGTCCTGAGGACACAGCCCCGGCGACCTGCATTAGTTCTGTTTTGTCAGAAGGACACACCTAAAATTTTTTTGTCCCTTTTTTTCCGCATTGGGCAGAAGGAAAAACACCTAGTTTTTGGTCATTCTTCCTGTCATTGTCAGGTAGGACACACCTAGTTTTTTTCTGTCATTGTTCCTTCATTGTAGTAGGACACACTAAGTTTTTTTGTCATCCTTCCTGTCATTGTCAGGTAGGACACACCAAGTTTTCTGTCATTGATCCTGTCTTTTTTTAGGTAAGACTCAGCAGGTATTTACCACTTTGACCCAATGTTTTTTGTAAACCGAATGTTGTAACAGTCTTTGTTTCACGTAAAAGTGTCCCCCAATTCCCCCCAAAACACACACACACACACACACCAAAACACCCCCCACACACACACAAAACACACACACACACACACACACACCACACACACACACCCACACACACACACACACCACACACACACACACAACACACCCCACACCCCAACGGGATAGCCAAATGGTCAAACATTCGCTCGCAATTTGAGACCCCAGTTCGATTCCTGGTAAAGAAGATTTTCCTCTGGAAAAAACATAAATCGACTACACACTCCCAAAAGTCCGGATGATATTATAAACCGAGGCCCTGTGTGCAAACGCGCGCAAACACTTGTGCACACGCAAATCTTGTTCCGTGGGTTGTAAGGGGTTTTGTGGGGGTGGGAACACCTGACATAAGATTTTCAAAAAAAAGTAGACATAGCACAGCCGCCAAGGGTTAAATTCTGACATGAAGAGTGACAGCCCAGCCATTGTGTATACAGATTCCCACATCACGTAAAAAGATTGCGTGGGGAAAAAATGAATTTTTGTGCCTCTGGGAGTTAGGTAAAAAAGTGAAGTTATGCAAACTTCTGGAAATGGGAATTTTGATACTTTAAATCCCCAAACCCCCCCTCCCCCTTTTACAAAAACCCCCAATAAAACCCCCCCTCTCCTCCCCAACCCCCCAAAACCCCTTTCCCCCCCCCCCCGTTTCCTCCCCCCCCACCCCCTCCCCCCCCCTTCCCCCTATTCCCCCTCCCCTTCCCGCCATCCCCCCTCCCCCCACCCCCCTCCTCCCCCACCCCCCCTCCTCCCCATCGCCCTCCCCCTTTTTTTTTTCTTTAAAACAAAAAAAAAAGAAAAAAAAAAAATGGGAAAGGAAAACAGACAACACATCCCCCCCTCCAAAAACCGGGGGATTGAAGTTAGGGGGCGATCCCCGTAAAAGATCTACCATTCCTGTTCAAACTTAAATTGTAGCCTTCATATTTTTTGCAACATATTATTACACCCAACAAAAACCCCCACTTAAAAGGTTTTTTTTCCTATGTCTGCTCAGAAATTGAAGAAAAGCTTTAACTTAAACATTTTTTACACCAGTCTTTTTTCAACAGGTAAACCACACAGTCCTAAAAATTTTTATGTATAAAAAAATTGCTTTGCTCTTTTTAAAAATTTGTACAATTTCCTCGGACTTCTGAGTAAATTTTAAACAATAAAAAGGGAAAATACTGTTATGACAGCCTTTGAAGGGGGGGGGTAACAGTCTTAAAAAAAAAAATTAACGTTTTATCAGTAAAAAGAGTGTGCCAGAAATTCCAAATACATGCAATAAATTAACACAGGTAAAACAACTTTCAGTTTTAAGACATTGCCATTGGCAAATTTGTTATCTGGGGCAAGCAGGGACAGATAAGAAATGAAACAGGAGGGAAACTTTTTATATTTTGAATAATATATCTTGAGACGGATTGAAACTTTCATAAGTAGGCTTTTAGCAAAAGGGGGAAG
>JASPKP010007017.1:10000-13364 GCA_030674155.1 Stramonita haemastoma
CTCTCTCTCTCTCTCTCCTCTCTCTCCTCTCTCTCTCTACTCTCCTCTCTCTCTCCTCCCTCTCCCTTCTCTCTCTCTCACTCTCTCTCTCTCTCTCTCTCTCATCTCTCTCTCGTATTGTAAGTGAGTGAGTGAGTGAGTGAGTGAGTGAGTGAGTGAGTGAGTAAGTGAGTGAGTGAGTGAGTGAGTGAGTGAGTGTGTGTGTGTGTTGTGTGTGTGTGTGTGTGTGTGTGTGTGTGTGTGTGGTGTGTGTGTGTGTGTGTCTGTGAGGCAGCTTTTTCTTTTATTGCATGATGGTCAATGGTAATGAGGATGACATAATGATATAGAAGAGTTACAAGTCTTGTTACTTCAATGGTCATTTTTTTCCTTTATCTATATAATCTTTTATATCGAGGATAATTTATTTATTTATTATATCTTTTTTATTCTTTTATATCGAGGATAATGAAACAACCAATCATATGCTTGTTTTTACATCCAGTCCCCGTGTGTAAGCAGTTTTGTAAATGTCATCTGTTCCCACCGGTACACGATGGCCTACTCTTACGAAAAGCGGAAAAGGATTTAACGTGTGCGCAAGATGTTCTGCGTGCGTTCGCACACGGGGCCTCAGTTTATAGTCTCATCTAAAGGACTTTTGGGAGAGTGGAGTCAGCACTGATGTTAACTCCAGGAGAAATTCCCTCGACCTCCCGGTTCGAACCCGGGTCGTCAAATTGCGAGTGCAATGTTCTGACCACTAGCTATATCCCGCTTACTTAGATTCATTCTGGAAGAAGCAATGATATCCATAACCCAGTCAATTAGAGAGAAAAAAAAAAACCTTAGCCTAAAACTTCATCAGAACTGTATTTTAGCCACGCTAAAAAACTAACAGAACATCAACATTATTAAACAAAACAAAACTTTTCAATGAAAAAGTAAATTGAATAATAATAATAATAAATAATAATAATAATAATAATAATAATAATAATAATAATAATTAATGATGATGAATGATGGATGATGATGAAAGATGATTGATGATATGATGAAATCTAATAATCATAATAATCACAACAATAACAAAAACAATAATAATAATAATAATAATAATAATAAAATAATAATAATAATAAAATCAACAATAATAATAATAATAATAATAATAATAATAATAATAATAATTAATAATAATAATAAATTAATAAAAATTAAAAAAAAATTAATAATAATAATAATAATAATAATAATAATAATAATAATAATAATAATTATTTATTAATTAATATTATTAATTAAAATTTAAAAAGAGACGATGACGATATAAAAAATAATAAATTGCATCGTTGTGGAACAAGTAGCACTATGCTCGACAAAGAAAAAATCAGTGATGCTCCATCACGAAGTGAATCTTTTAGCACCCTGACCCCACGCAAGGGGTTCTGACCACTAGGCTATTCTTCCCCCTTAGGACACAGAGAGAGAGGGAGGGGAGAAAAGAGAGAGGAGGAGAGGAGAGAGAGAGAGAGAGGAGAGAGAGAGGAAGAAGAGAGAAAAGGGGGAGAGGGGGGAGAAAAGAGAGAGGGGAGAGTCAAAGTTTTTTCCCAATGGCACCAATGAATAAGCAATGCTTTTTAGTGTGTGTGTGTGTGGTTGTGTGTGTTGTGTGTGTTTGGTGTGTGTGTGTGTGTGTGTGTGTGTTTTGTGTGTTTGTTGTGTGGTGTGTGTTTGTGTGTTGTGTGTGTGTGTGTGTGTGGTTGTGGAAAATTAAAGAAAATTTGCATATTTTTCTTTAAAATTCATTTGTTGTCATTCACAAAATGTACATTGTGTATTTTTTTTAAAGAAATTGAAAAAAACTTTTTTAAAAGTGTTTTAGGTTTCCATCTTTTGTTTGTTCATTTTGCGATGAACTCTTGCTTTCAGGGGTTTAGTTAGCATTGAAAATATTTCCCGAGTGTATTGCGTTTTGGTTTTTTTCTCCGTTAAATTTTTTGTAATCCCTCTATACCTCAAAAAAAATGTGAAATCATTAAATCTTGTAAAAAATGTGGTGTGTGTGTGTGTGTGTGTGTGTGTGTGTGTGTGTGTGTGTGTTGCGTGCGTGCGTTTTGTGTGTGGGTGGTGTGTGGTGTGTGTGGTGTGTGTGTGTGGTGTGTGTGTGTGGGGGTGTGTGTGTGTGTGTGTGTGTGTGTTGTTCTGGGACCAGTAGTGAGACTTAGGACACTGGGATGGGCACAAAGTGTTCATTCTGAAGTGGTTTTTCCCATTTTCGCACTTTTTTTTTTTGTATATTATTATTTTTTTGTAATTGGGGCATAATTTTTTAACCTTTTTTTTTTTTCGTTTCCCCTTTTCTGGGGTGATAAATTAAGAGCAATGGGCTGGCAACCTCAGCAAGCCTGGTTTATTTTTCTTAAGGAAGGAAATGAGTTAGTATTGTGTCAAAATAATGTTTTGTTGTTGTTTTTCAGATGGACGTGTTAGATAATTTAAAAGATTAGGAGGTGTTGGTTTTTTAATCTGAATTTTAAAGTTAGTGAAGCCCTGAAACTGAATGAAAGGTGACAGAAAGCCCTGATATGGCTTTCGTGGTCAGTAGGGGATAAAAACCAAAAATTATAGTATGGTTTGGTATTGTATGGTATGGTACGGTATGGTATGCCCTGGAGGGTATGGTATGGTACGGTAAAGGTACGTATGGAAAGGTATGGTAAGGTAGGTATGGAATTTTATGGAAAAGGTATGGTAAAGGGATGGTATGGTATAGGTATTGTACGGTAGGGAGGGTAGGGTAGGGGAGGGTAGGGTAGGGAGGGTAGGGAAGGGTAAAAGGGGGGGGGGTAGGGTGGGAAGGACGGTTACGGTAGGTAGGTAAGGAGGTAATGGTATGGAAGGTATGATAGGTATGGTATGGTAAAGGTATGGTTACTTTTACGGGACGGTATGGTAGGTAGGGTAGGGTATGGTACGGTAAAGTATGGTATGGTGTGGTGATGGTAGACATTAAAAATTTAATCTGTTCCTAACCAATCACCCTCCCCCCTAGCAAAACCTTCAGTGCTTTTGCCCTATAACTTTTCCTTCAACCCTCCCAAATATTCTGTAGTCCCCCCCCAGCGCAGACTTGTGGGGGCACCCCTGAAGATTTTGCAACCCAGCTTCCTCCAATCCCCCCGCGGGGCCTCTGCTAAAATCTATCCAACCTTTCTAAACTGATATCATTTTTTGTTTTTTCTCTATCCACACTAACCACGCAGCACCCCACAGAACTTCAAGTCGTCCCTCGACGGGAAACGACGTCGATTCATAAAAGTACACCCCGAGAGTTTGCGAGACCTTTTACCCAATGTTTGGCCGCAAAACCCTCATGGTT
>JASPKP010007018.1:0-13363 GCA_030674155.1 Stramonita haemastoma
GGGCTTTTACCCCCTTTTTTGGAAAAGGAACTCATTACTACATAAACCAAGCCCCCCCCTTCCCAAAATTAAACACGTCGTTTTTACTTTACTGCCATTTTTTCCTTTTTTCCCCGTTCTTTTTACCCCGGAAAAAAAGGGGAGTTAATGACAAAAATTACCCCTCAGCCTTTGGGCCCCGTAACTTTTAAGCTTTTTCCAAGATGCCCACCCTTCCATTTTTTTAAAATTTACGACAAAAACGTGAAAAAAAAACACGGACAGAGCCAGAAATGATAAAAAGGCCATACAACACTAACAAGGTATATAACGGACACCCTTTGGGGTTTAAAACCCCCCCTTTTGTCATAAGATAGCTAAACTCTACAGATAGGGGGGAAAAATGGGGGAGTGGATAACAAGGGGTTTTTATTCATTCCCCGTAGCTAGATCCACGGAGTCGGGGGTTCGAATCTCGGTGGCTTTTCTGGTAAGTGGGGGGGGAAAGGACTACGAAATGGGGGGTCATTTTGAAAACAGACCCGCTAGTGCCTTGTTTTTGCTTCTGATATTTTTTATATGTACCAGAAGATTACATGTGGGCGGTAAAAAAACACCCCAAACGCACGCACGCACGCACCCCACGACCCCACCCCACCACGCACGCACGCACGAAACGCCCACACCCCAAAAAAAAAACACACACCCAAAACAAAACCCGGAAAGAGAAAAAAAAAGGACAGAAAAAAGAAGTGAGAGAGAAAGAAAGAGAAAAGGGGGAGAGAGAGAGGAGAGAGAGAAGGGGGAAAAAGAGAGAGAAGGGGAAAAGAAGAGAGAGAGAGAAGAGAGAAAAACACCCCCCAAAAAACAGACCGCCCAGCCCAGACGAAAGACAGACAGACGACAAGGGGTAATAGACTGGGAAGAAAAAAAAAAAAGAAAAGAAATGAAAAAAAAACAAAACCTAAAACAAAATCTGATTAAAATTAATGTAAAAATTTAATAAAAGGCATGGGAAAAAGGGGAATTTCATACTCCCCCCCCCCCCCCAAAAAAAAAAAAAAAGGGGGGCATTTGGGCCTAAACCCCCTTTACTCTACCTCATATTTAATGCCACACTTTTCTGTTTTTTTTCAAAAAAAATTAAAAAAACCAGTTTCTGTCAGCCCCTTGTTTTTTATGTCTTTCTAAAACCCAAAATTTTTGACAATATAGGTAGTTGTTTTGGTTTTTTTGTTTTGGGGCAACCCCAGCCCAAAAAACCAGGGTTGCCCTTTTCATATGAGAAAAAAATCTTTGCGCTGTTTTTAAGCACCTAAAAAAACCCAGCCCAGCACATACACTTTGGGGGGGTAGGGGAATTGTTATTTTTGAAGTCTTTCGGGGGGGAAAAAAAACCCCCGGGGAAAAAATGGCCCAAAAAAGGGGCAAAAATAGACAAGAAGGAGGTACGGGGAAAAAAAAAAAGGGGAAAAAAGGCAAAAAAAAGGATGGAAAAAAAGGGGGGAATTTCTAGCAAAAAATTTCCAAAGGTGGGTGCTTTTCATACTGGGGGGCCCCCCGGGGGATCCCTAGGGGAGAATGCTGTTTCTTTGGGGGTTTTGGTTCAAAAGTTTTTTTTTTTTAGACAACTTTTTTTCTTTTTTTTGGGGCTCGCACACACCCCCACACACCACCACACACACCACACACACACAAAATACACGCCCCAAAACAGCACGCACGCACGAAACCAAACGCACGAACCCCAAAAAGAGAACATTTTGTGCCCCGGGGAAAAAAAAACCCTTCCGTTTTTTCGAAAGAGTAGGCCATTATGTGCCAGGGGGAAGGATGAAAAAATTTTTAAAATACCGCATACAGGGGGGACTGAAAAAAAAAAAAGCACAAATTTTTCCCCCAAATCCTCGAAATAAAAAACGCATAAATGAAACACACACCCACACACACACACGCCGCCCGGCACGCACGCACCCCCCAAAAAAAAAAAAAAAACAAAAAAACATACCCCCCGCACGCAACCACCACAAAACACACAAAACCCCAAACAAAACACACACCACCCCAAAACACCACACCAACACCACGTTCCTTCTTAAACGTGTTTTTGGGCCCGCCCCAAACTATGTGAAAAAAAAAAAAAAACAACAAAACACATGGGGGGTTTCAAAGTGGGAAATTTTCGAAGCACTTTTCTGGAAAAAAATATCACAATTAACCCATTTTCGTTTTCCCCAAGTCAGAAAACTGCTACCTAAATGGTGCACTGACAAAGAGGGCCCCTATACCAAAAAAAAATCACCATAAGAAAATTTTTTGAGCTCTAACGAAAAAACGAAAAAAAAACGAAAAAAAAAAAAAACCCCCAAAAACCCTTATAAAATCTTTACAAGTTCGAGACGAAGTAGAATCACATCAGTTTTTCATGTTTTTAAAAAAAAAACACTTTGTCGGGTATAATATATATAATATAATAATATTTTTAAAAAAATTAAAATATATATATAATATATATATTTTTTTTTTTTTAATGTTATAACCGTTGACTGAAGTTTTCGACAGCCCCCAAAAAAGGGAAACAACGCGCGAAAATAGATTCAAGAGTGAAGGTCCCTTTTTTTAATGGAAGACTTGGAGCCATTTTTTAAAAAAAAAAAAAAAAAGAAAAAAAAAAAAAGGGGTCCTCCACTATTCAAAAACCAAATTCCCACCCCCCCCCCCCTCTTCTAGCGTTGGGTCAAGAAAACCTGGAGCCTACGCAAGCATTTTCCCCTTTGGGACCAGGACGAGGCAAACGTTTTAACCCTTTTTTTTTGGGGGCCCCCCAAAAGGGTTTTTCCAAAAAGTTTGCTAATTTTTCATTTCCGACATGACTGAACTGGGCCCCCCCCCGGGGGTTTGTCAGAAAAAAAAAAAAACATTCAAAAACCTTCGGGGTAGGAAAAATCCTCTTTTTACCCTCTTTTTAATTTTTTCTGTTTAGTTCGGGGGTTCCGGGGACCACATCCCCCTTTTACTTTTTTTTTGGGTTTATTTTCTCCTTCTTGGCCCATTCTTTTTTGCCTTGGGGTTTTTTTTCAGAAAGACTTCAAAGAGAATATTTTTTTTCCCTCGCTGAATCGGGGTGCCCGGGGGGCCCCCCTTGTCAGGGGGAAAACAGCACAACGATTTTCGCTCGAATGAGAGACAGGAATAGTTGCCCGTCTGAGCGTTTAAAAAGGGAAAAAAAAGGGAAAAAGAAGAAAAAAGAAGAAAAGAAAAAAAAAAAAGAAGAAGAAAGAAAAAAAAAGAAGAAGAGAAGAAAGAAGAAGAAGAAGAAGAAAAAGAAGAAGAAAAAAAAGAAAAAAGAAGAAGAAGAAGAAGGAAAAAAGAAAAGAAAAGAAGAAAAGAAAAAGAAAAGAAGAAAAGAAAAAGAAAGAAGAAAGAAGAAGAAGAAAGAAAAAAGAAGAAAGAAAGAAGAAAGAAAAGGGGAAAATGTGTCCACTGTTTTAAAGGACAACTCATCTCTCCCAGAGACAGAAATTTCACGTCTTTTGTTTTTTATTTTTCCCCAAAAAAAAAGGGCCATACTTTTCCAACTAGCTTTTTAACTGAAATTTTGGGGGGTTTTTTTAAAGTCTTTTGACTATTGATTTTTCTTTTGTTGCCGGCCTCGAACGGGGGTGGGGTGTCAATGTGCCCCCTTTTTTTTCCACGGTTTTTTAAAGGGACATCCCCACACGGACTGCAACAAGAACCCTTTTTCTGTCGGGTTTTCCCCCCTTTTCCCTTTTCTCTGTTCTGTCTCCCTCTCTCCAGAGCCCCCTTTCCGCACACGTTAAATCCTTTTCCCTTTTTTTGAAAAATGGGCCCCTCGTGCGCCTGGGAACAGATACATTTAAAAAACCTTTTCACAGGGGCAAAGGGGAAAAAAAGCACAAGTTTGCTTTTCCATATCCCATATAAAAAATAAATCAAATCAAATCAAACAAAAAAATCTCTCCCCCCCTCTCCTTTCCCCTCTCTCCCTTTTCCTTCTCCCCTCTCTCCTCTCTCTCTCTCTTCCCCCTTTTTCCCCCCTCCCCTCTCTCAAAACCACACACACACACACACACACACAAACAAACAAACAAAAAAAAAAAAAACACCCCCACCCCTAAATTTTTTTTTTTCCCCCATAAAAAAAATTCCATCTTTAATTAAACTGCTAGCAACCCTCTAAAAACATGACGCACAGAAAAAAAATAATAATTAAAAAAAAACAAAAAACCCCAAAACCCCGAAAAAAAGAAGATAACAAAAGCAAGTGCCCGGAGCAGAGACCCCCAAGTTTTTATTGTCCCTTTTCTGCTTTTCAAGAGGGGGTCTGTTAAAAAAACCCCTTTTTACTGTAAAATACTGCACTAGGGTATTTTGTCTGTGTGCGCGCGTTTAACGGCTAGCCCATGGAGAAAATTTAAAAAATTTTTTTTTTTTTTGTTTTGGGGGGTGAGGGTTTTTGTAAACCCTAATTGTGTGGGTGTATTATTGTATTTAAAAAAAACCTTTTTTTCTCTCTCTCTCCCCCATCTTTTTATCTTATTTAAAAGCGCACATAAAACACCACTCACACCACACCATGCATGCATATTTAATATAAATTTATATATAATAAAATATATATAAAAAATATATAAAAGGTTTTGGGGGGTTTTTTGTATCCAAAAATATAAAAATTTTTTGTTTGTATTTATATAAATATATATATATTCCCTACATACAAAATATAAACGGGGTCCCATTTAAAAAGGGTAATTTTATAGATCTGTGTGTTGTGTACCGGGGTGTGTGTGTGGTGGGGTTTTGTGGGTTGTGTGTGGTTGTGTGTTTTGGGGGTGTGGCCTCTGTGGGTGTGTTGCCCTGTGTGTGTTTTGTGTTGGGTGCCGGGGTCAAAATAAAGATATACAAAAGGGGGAAAAAAGAGAGCATAAAAAACAATAACCCCCCCCCCTCACCACACACGTTTTTTCCCAAACATTGTCAGAGACCCCTTTTAAAAAAAATACCCACTAAATTTTTTTATTTCGTACCCTAGACCCATTACAAGTGGAAAGCATTTAAAAGATTTTTTTTCTCTCCCTTTTCCCCTGTCCCTCCCTCTCTCTCTGTCCCTCTGGGCTCTCCCTTTTCTCTCTCTCTCCTCTCCTGTGTTATTTTTTTCCTTTTTTTTTGATACTTGGGGGGGTTTTTAAATTTTGGGTTTTGGGTCATTTAATTGTTGTTTTTTGTTGTGGGTAAATTAAATTTTTTTTTTATCTTTTTAAAGTTATCCCCCCAAAAAGGGGGGGAGGGTGTAAAAAAAGCCACCGGGGGGTTTTTTTTATCCCTGAATAAAAGAATTTTTTCCTTGCCTTGCCCTTTCCTTTTTTTTTCCTTTTCCCCCTCTGTCTCTCTCTGTCTCTTTTTTCCTCTCTCTCTCTCTCCTTCCCCTTCCTCCCTCTCTCTCTCTCTCTCTCTTTTCCCCCCTACTCAGAAAACCCAAAGACATACATTCAACGTTTTCCCCTTTTTCATTGCTAAGTTCTATTACTTCAGAAAACTTTTCTCTCCTCTCGCACACTGATACAAGGGCCCCCAGTCAAACCCCCAAACCAAAAATGGGAAAAAATACTTTTCCTTTTCTTCTCCCCCCCTCTTCTCTTCTTCTCCCCTCTCTTCTCTCTCTTCTCTCCCCTCTCTCTCTCTCTCTCTCCCCCCTCTCCCTCCTATTCTTTCCTCTCGGGGCTCTGTCTCTCTTTTTCCCCGTGTCTCTGTCTCTCTTTTTTGTTTTTCTTCTGTCTCCCGTCTTTTTGGGCTCGGGCTTTCCCCCCCCCCCCCTTGTTCTCTATTAAACCCTTTTTAGGTTACGCAATGAAGTTAAACCCCCCCTTCTTTTTAAAAACCCCAGGTGAAAATCTCTTTTGTTCTTCGCAAGTTTTTTTGGGGAAAAAATTTTTTTTTCTTCCCTTTTCCTGCAGAGAGCTTTTTTGAATTTATTTTTAAAATTTAAGGGGGCTTTTTTTTTGTTCAAATTTTCAAGTTTTAGCCCGTAGAAACCCATCAACATCTCACTGAAACACATGAAAGGGGGGGTTTTTTTTTCAAGGCTAATTTAAACCCGGAAAATGTATATGGTTTTTTTTTTTGGGGCGTTGTTTTTTTTTTTTTTGTGCTTGTTTTTTTTAAATGGGGGGGTTTTTTCTTCTCTAATCTTTTTTTTAGTGCATTTGTTTTATGTAATTTTTTTGTATGTAGTTTTGTATGTATATATAGAAAATATATAATATAATGTATATATAGATAAGAATGATATATAGATATATTATAATTAATATTATATAATTCTCTCCCCACACCACACCACCAACCCCCAACACAAACCACAACACACACAATCATATCACCGACCCAACCCAACCCCCCCACACAACCCCCCCCCCTTTTCCTGCCCCCAAAAAAAATCCTCATTTATGAAATCTTCAAGCAAGCTCCATAAAATAATATGCAGCAGAACAAAAGTAAAAAAAAAAAATCATCACACATCATCATCATCAAATCATAATCATCTCAATTTCATCATAATTTAAAAATAATAATAAAAAATAAAAAAAATAATATAAAATAATAAAATTTAATAATAATAATAAAATAATAATAAAAAAAATAATAATAAATAAAAAAACAGAAACCCAAAAAAAAAAAAAAAACAAAAAGTAACGAGCAACTGTCAGTTTTTGATTACCCCCAAAACCCCGGGTTGCCCCCCCCCCTCAGCCCTTCTGGTTTGTTTTGGGGTTGTGGTTGTGTGTGTTGTGTGTGTGTTTTTTGTTTGGGTTTTTGGGGTGTGTGTTGTGTGTGTGTGGGTGCGTGTGTGTGTGGGTGTGCGTGTGTGGGGATTGTGTGTGTGTAGTTCAAATCCTTATTTCCAGATAGAACATTGATTAATTGATTAAATTGGGGGGGGGGGGGGTCCCTTTAAAGCCCATCTATCCGAAAACCCAAACAAAAAAGTGTGTTTGTGGGGGTGTGTTGTGTTGTGTGTGTGTGTGTGTTGTGGGTGGGGGTGTTGTGGTGTATGGGGGGTGTTTTTTGGGTGGTGATTTGGGGTTGTGTATGTGTGTGCTTGTGGGGTTGTTTTTGTGTTTGTGTGTGTGAGAGAAAGGGGGGGGAAAAGAGAGAGAGAAGAGAGAGAGAGAGAAGAGAGAAGAGAAAAAAGAGAGAGAGAAAAAACAGACAACAACAGACAACAAACGACAGACAGAACAGAGACAGAGAAACAGCAGAAAGGGGGTTTGATATGGTGGGTGGTCCTTTGTGCGTGTATGGGGGCCCGCGGGCAGCGTGTTTTTCCCCATTTTTATGTGCGTGTTTTTTGTGGGCAGGGTGTGCATGCGGGGGGATGTAGGGGAGTGTGGGGGGGGGGGGGGGGGGGGGGGGGGGGGGGGGAAGGGGGGGGGGGGGGGTTAAAATTTAACAAATCAAAAAAATTTTAAAATTTAAACCCAAAAAACTTCCATTTTAGGGAGAAAACTTTTTAAAAACCCAAAAAAAGATCCCCCGGGCCCCCCTCTCTCCCCCTCTTTTCCCCCCTCTCTCCCCCCTTTTTTCCCCCTTTTCTCCCCTCCCCCCCTTTCCCCCCCTCCCCCTTCTCCCCCCTCTCTCTTTTCTCTCTCCCCCTCTCTCCCCCCTTTTTAAAGGGGCCCAAACCCCAAAAACTCCCCCCAAATTGTCGTTTTAGCAAACTATGGTCGTTTTCATTGAAAAAATTTCCCCTTTTCCAAAAAAAAGGGGTGGAAATGTGGCGCGGGGGCCCGTGACATTCCCTTCCTATCCAAAAAAAATTTTCTTAAACTCATGAAAACCAACCTCGGCTCTACCTTGATTTTTTCTGTATGTCTGTATGCCCTGTTTTGTTTGTTGCCTTCCTATTTTTTTTGCGGGGTTTTTGGGGGTCGTGGTTTTTCGGTCTGTCTTTTGGGGCTCTCAATCTTCATTTTTTTCCATCTGCCCTGTTTTTTCTCCCCTTTTCTGTCGGCCCTTATCTGTCTTCTTTATCCTCTTGTCTCTCTCGGCTCTGACTTCTCTGTCCTGCTTTTTTCTCTCTCGTCTGTCTTGTCCTCCCTCCCTCCCTCCCCCCTCTCCCCTCTATAAGAACCAGATTGTTTTTTTCCAGTCCCCCGAGCTGATTAAAAAAACCTGTGAAAAACAAAAAAAACCGATTTTTTCCCGGGGGGGGCCTGCACCCCCCCATTTTCCCCCCTACAGGCTTTTTTTTCCCATGAGGAGGGAAAAAATCATCCCTTTTCCCCCCCCAAAATTTCCCCTTTCTGGGGGAAGGGTCGAATGAAAAAAAAAGAGTAGGGTGAATCGTTATCTTTTTACCCTTGAAAAAAAAAAAATCATTTTATTCTCTCTTTTCCTTTTCCCTTTTTTTGAACCGTAAGTGTAAGTGTATCCATATTTAACTATCTCCCCCAAGTTATGAAGTTATATAAAAAAATCAGACAAAAAAAAAATATACTTTTAACTCATTAAAAACTTTAACTGCATGTCCCCAAAATTATATAAGTCTAAAAAAACTCCCCCCACCGCACCCCCAACCCCTCCCCCCCGCAAAAGCACGCCCCGCACACACACACGAAACATTTTTTTCAAAAAAAAACCTGAAACACTCATTCAATTCCGACGCATCGCAAGTTATTTTCAGTTCTTTGGAAAAAACCATCAACAAAAAAGCACCCCCCGGGGGCACTCGCAAAATTTAAAATGTATACATCACTGCCCATAAAGTTCTAAAAAAAAAAAACCCCCAACCCAAAAAAAAAATACATTCATTATACAGTAAAATTGGGAGGTATGTAAGTTCTTAACAAAACAAAACCCCAAAAAGGTACAACCCTTACAAAATTTGTCCCCTACCGCAAAGTCTAAAAGTTCAAACAAACCCCAAAAAATTTAACAACAAAAAACCGAGTAATGAGGAAAATATTTACTAACTGCTGTATTTTTTTTTTTTGCTAATATGAAAAAAGAAGGGAGCAATAGTAATTTTGCGATTTTGGGTTTTTCTATGAAACTCCCCATTTTGTAAAAATTTTTAAAAAGGAAGGAATAATATAACGTTTGTTTTGTGTTTTTTATTTTTATGAAAAAAAAGGGGGTGCAATGGAAAACCGGCTAAAAAAAAACACCCCCCCACCACCCCAAAAAAAACCCCCCAAAAAAAAAAAATTAAAAATTGATACACTCATTACAAACCTTTGACCGTTCATAAAAAATTTAAATTTAAAAGTTCTAAAAAAAAAAAAAACAACCCTTTTTTCCCCAACAAAAAACAAAAACAACAAAAAAAACCCAAATACATTTTCACAAATTTGACTGTAAAAATACAATAACTTTAAACTCTAAACCCCCCCCCCCCCCCCAAAAAAAAAAAAAAAAAAAACAAAAAAAAAAACCCAAAAACCCCAACAACAAAAAAAAACCCCGGAAAAAACTTATTAAAACTTTAAATTTTTATACCCAGTATGTAAGTTCAAAAAAAACTAACAACAAAAACAAGAAAAAAAAACCCCAAAAAAAACCTTTAAAAAAAAAAACCCCAAAACCCCCCCAAAACCCCCTCATTAAACTTTGACTGTATATGGGCAAGTAATGAAAAAATTAAAACAAAACACGCACACAAAACACACCACACACACACCAACACAACACACACACACACCCCCACAAAAAACCCCACACACACCACACACACAAAAACACAAAATAAAATCCATTCATTTTTTAAACACACATCACAAGTTAAAAAAAGGGTTCAAAAAAAAACCCCCAAAAAACCCCCCCCAAAAAAAAAAAAAATACACTCATCACAATAATTTAAAACCGTACTTCGAAGTTATGTGATTCAAAAAATCACAAAAGACACCCCCCCCCCCCCCAAAAAAAAAAAAAAAAAAAAAAAAAATGATACACTCATTCAATTTTGTAAGGGTACCACAAGTTATGTAACTTTTTTAAAAACCTTTTTCCTTTAGTTTAAAGCTTTCCTCGCTGAAAAATTTGGGTTTTAAAAAAAGCGCCACCTAATCAAAACAGGATCTTTTCCCCTCCCCCTCTCTTTTCCTCTTTTCTCCCCCCCTCCCTTTTCTCCCCCTTTTCCCCCCCCCCTTTTCCTCCCCCTCCCCCCCCCTCTCCCCCCTTTCCCCCCCTTAAGCCCCCTAACCCCGCCCCAATTCCCCCTCCCCTCTCCCCCCCCTCTCTCCCCTTCCCTCCTCTCCCTTAGGCCCACCAATCAAAACAATTTCTCCCCTCTCCCCCTCCCCCTCCCCCTCTCTTTCCCCCCTCCCCTCCCCCTCCCCTTCCCCCCTCTCCCCCCCCTTCCCCCTCCCCCCCCCCCTTCTCTCCCCTCTTCCCCCCCCCCCCCCCCCCCCCCTTTTCTTTTTCTCCCCTCCCCCTTTTTATCCCCCCCCTTTAGCCACCTAACAAAACAATGATCATCCCATCCTCTCTCCCTTTTTTTTTTTTAATAATTTTTTTTTGGGGGTTTTTTTTTAACCCCCCCAGTAAACCTTTGGAAAAATTTTATGTAAAGGGGCACGGGAAAACCCCTGGAAGGGAAAGCTCCCCAAAAACCCCTGAAATTTTTTTCCCCCGGGGGAAAAAAAAAAATTCCTGTCGCTTAGAAAAAAAAGGGGGTTTTTGGGGTTTTTTTTTTTTGCAAAGGGGTTACTGTTAGTTAGTCATCAGTGTCTTGATCTGGGGGTAAAAAAAAACTAGCTTAAATCCAAAACCAAACCCCTTTGGGGAAGAAACCCAGTCACATTTTTTTTGGGGTCATCTGAGAAAAAACCCACCTCCCCAAAACCCCTGAAAAAGGGACTGGGCTTCTATTAAAAAAAAGGAAAGACGGGAAAAGGAGAGAGAAGAAAAGAGAGGGAAGGGGGAAAAAGAGGGGGGAAAAAGGGAGAGGAGACAGAGAGAGAGACAGAGAAAGAAAAAAAACAAGAGAGACAGAGAGAAAAAGAAAAAGGGAAAAAGAGGGTTAGGGGAGAAAAAGGAGACAGACAGCCCAGACAACAACAAAGACCAGAGAGAGAGAAGAGAGAAAAAGGGGAGAGAGAGAAGAAGAGAGAGAGAGAGAGAAAAGAGAAAAAAGAGAGAGAGAGAGAAAAGGGGGGAGAGAGAGGGGGGGAGGGGGACAGAAAAGAGCCCGGCAGAGACAAAACAAAACAGAAACGGGGACAGAAAGGGAAAAGTGAGGGGAGAGAGAGAGGAGACAACAGACAACAACAGACAGGGAGAGGGGGGAGAGAGAGAGGAGGGGGGTTTTGTGTGGGTGTGGGGTTTTGTGTGTGTGTTGTGTGTGTGTGTGTGTGTGTGTTTTGTTTTGTGTGGGGTTGGTGTGTTTTTTTTTTTGTTTTATTTATTTAATCTTTTATACGGGTTTGGGAAAGCACCTTGCTTTTTACATCCAGCCCCCCCGTGTGAATGCGGGTTTTTTTAAAAAATCTGTTCCCCCCGCCCACATGATGGCCTACTTTTACAAAAAGGGGAAACCCGGTTTTAAAACGTGTGCGAAAAGAGTTCTGCTTTGGGGTTCACTCACGGGCCCCCCGGTTTTTATGCTCATCAAAGGGAAAAATTAGGGGGAAAAGTGAAGTCGCCCCAAAAGGTTAACTCCAGGGTGTGTTGGTGTTTTGTGTGTGTGTGTGGCGGGGCGTGCGTGGGGGGGTGGTGGTGTTTTGGTGTGTTGGGGTTGGGGGTTTTGTGTTTTGGGGGTAATAAACGTGTCCCAAAAAACCTGTGGGGCCCGGGGGGAGCGGGCATCAGAGACCTCAGCTTCTCTAGGGCCAGCATATTGGGGGGGCGCCCATCTCCTCTAACCTCCCCCTGTTTCTTTTCCTGACCCTAAAGAGGTAATACCCATTTTTAGCTGGGTGAAGGGGGACTGTGCTGAAGCCAAGGGGGGCAAACGGGCAAACCCCTCCTTTTGGGGGCCAATCCGATGCTGCTTAACCCCTAGGCTAGGGGAAAGCGAGTGCCGACCCTGAGCTAAAATATAGTAGTGTATAACATAATTATGGTGTGCGTGTTTCCATCTCCTCTTCTCGACCCCCTTTTTTTTTTTATATATATATATATTAATATATATATTATATATATATAAATATATAATATATATAAATTATATATGGGGTGTGTGGTATGTATGTATGATATGTATTATGTATGTAGTATGTATGTTGAGAGTAGTATGTATTTTTTATCTGTCTGTTGTCTATCTATATCTGTTTGATTTTATTTGATTTATTTTTTTTATATCGAGGATATTGGAATTATGTTGTGGGGTGGTGTTGTTTGTTTGTGTGTCCCAGTGGCCACCCGCGGTGCACCGTGCATGCGTGGCACGTGCGTGATAAATACGCCCGGGGACGTGGTAGGTGTGTGCTCGACACTCGCACGGTGCTCAACCTCCAAACAGGTGACTGAAGCAAGGGGACAGCAGTTGTTAAACAGTGAAGACATCTTGAAAAATTGGACATAGCAGATCTTTAGCTCTGCTCCCAGACCCCATTCAGGTGGGAAAAAAAAAAAAATGACAGTAATTGCATTGAGTTCTTTAAACGAAGGAAAAAAGAAGAATTTCGAAGAAGAAAAAAAAGAATTGCGAAGAAGAAGAAGAAGAAGAAGAAGAAGAAAAAAGAGAAGAAGAAGAATTGCGAAGAAGAAGAAGAAGAAAAAGGAAGAAGAAAAGAAAAAGAAGAAAAGAAAGAAGAAGAAAAAGAAGAAAGGGGGGAAAAAGAAGAAGAGGGGATGATTTAGTGAAGATGTGGTTGAGAGGGTGGTTTTGAAGGGGGCGGGAAAAAGAATGCGAGGAAAAAGGGAAGTGCGGAATGCGAAGGGGGGGAAAGAAAAAGGAAGCAAAAGGAAAAAGCCGAAGAAGGAGGGAAAATGCGGAAGCGGAAGGCAAGAAGAAGTGCAAAGAAGAAGAATGCGAAGAAAAAGAAAAGAAGCGAAGAAAAAAGAAAAGAAGAAAAGAAGAAGAAACGGGGGAAAGGAGGAGGAGGATGCAGTCGGCAAACTAATGGCAACAATAAACCCAAAATTTTTCTTGGTACAAAAAAAAAAAAATCCCAACTTTTTTCCCCGGTGATGGGATTGCAGTGTCAGTGTGGTCAAATGCTACTTTAAATTTAACCCGACACTCTTCTCTGTCCGTCTGTCCCTTGTCTGTCTCTCTTCGTGGTACAGTTGTTACTTAATCTAAACTATGCCTCTCTCTGTCTCTTCTGGGCTATTCCCCTCCCCCCTCTGTCTGTCTGTCCTCTCTTTTGGGGGTAGAATTGCTACTTAACGAGAATCGCTACTTAACCCGAAATATGCT
>JASPKP010007019.1:0-5000 GCA_030674155.1 Stramonita haemastoma
AAAAGCAATCTGAATTTCACAAGAACAAAAATTTTCAATAACCACAAACACTGAATCATACAAAAATAAGACAATATTGCATAAAAACTACGCAAAAAAAATTAAGAACTTAATTTTTTTTCAAGTTGGTTAAAAGCAATGGCGGTATATCCGGTTAGAGCGTAAACCACATGATCTGACAGGAAGAGAACCTTACAGTGCATTAATCATGAAAACCACACATACAAAGCAAATAATGATTGTTGGTATTGCTGTTGTTGTTTTTGTTTTGTTTGTTGTGGTTTTGTAACGTCAGTCAAATTGGGAGACGGATTATCCTTATAGTTACAGCGTAGAACTCGTGAGGTTTCGACATGTCTCAGCGGGATGTCCCTGAGG
Source organism: Stramonita haemastoma (assembly GCA_030674155.1). Classification (NCBI taxonomy): domain Eukaryota; kingdom Metazoa; phylum Mollusca; class Gastropoda; order Neogastropoda; family Muricidae; genus Stramonita; species Stramonita haemastoma. The sequence continues at coordinate 379 of JASPKP010007019.1, forward strand.
TTTTGACATGTCCGCTTCATATTCGTACATGAAACTCCGCATAAGCCGTACAGAGTAGTGTGCCCTTACAAGACTGGCAGCTTGACAACAGAACATGTCACGTCAACTACATATCAGAACCTCCTATAATGAGGATCTGGTCTGACCCCACCCCAGGGGCCACGAAGCTCCACAACGACTTGGAGGACCTGCAGTGTTATTGCTGCCTTCATTTGCAGAGACCGAGCTGTCCATCTAACGAAGGCAAAAAAAAAAAAAAAAAAAAAAATCTGTTTAATGTGGAGTGGGGAGGAGGGGGGGTTCCTCTTGATTTTGGCCTCGTTCTCTGACAAGTCTTTCGGATGAGACAGTGAGAAGACAATAAACCAAGGTTCCTAGTATGAACGCATGTATGGCATCATATAGCCTATCATTTGGTTACACGAGTCATTACATTATGTGTTTTTAAAAATTAAAGAGAAAAACCTCATTCCTCTTTCAAAAAAGATCAGAGCAGCTGTGGCTGGTGGCAGGTATTCTACGGAGTTGCCCAGCGTGCAGTCTGTAAACTGTTGAGGACTGACTCCATCACCTTCAGCTTACCCAGGCATGTTGCCTAAAAAAAAAGTAAACGCTGAGTTTTTCAAAGAGTTACGGTAGAAGAAGAAAAAATGAAACTGTGTGTGTGTGTATTTGCTTGATTATTGTCTGGTTTTTTTATTTTTTCCTTTAAAAGATAGATGTTGGAGGGAGACAATTTATTAAGAGAATGAGACATAACTGAGATACACATTGTCTCGTCTGTGCAAGCACACACACACCCACACACCCACACACACACAACACACACACTACACACACACATACAAAACACACACACAAACACACACACACACACACACACAACACCCGCGCGCCACACACACAACACACACACACACACACCCCAACACAACACACACACAGCACACACACACACACACACACACACACACACACACACACAACACACAGTCTTCACAACACGTCACCCCACCACAACACACACTCACAAATGTCATAACAACACACCGGCCCCTCTCTCATGTTTCTCTTCATTCTCAACCACGTCACCCGTACCTGAACTCTCGCTCATCTCTCTTCATCCTCTCCTCTCCTCCCTCTCTCTCTCTCTCTCTCTTCTCCTCTCCTCCTCTCTCTCTCTCTCTCTCTCTCTCTCTGTCTGTCCCCCTCTCCTCCTTTCCTCCTCTCTCTCCTCTCTCTCTCTGTCTCTTCTCTCTCTCTTCTGTCTGTCTGTCTGTCTGTCTCTCTCTCTACCCTGTCTCCTCTCTCTCTCTCTCTGTCTCTTCTCTCCTCTTCGTCTCGTCTCTCTCTCTCTCTCTCTCCCTCTCCTTCCTCCTCCCTCTCTCTCTCTCTCTCTCTCTCTCACCCTCTCATCCTCCTCCCTCTCTCTCTCTCTCTCCTCTCTCCTCTCTCTCTCTCCTCTCTCTCTCTCTCTCTCTCTCTCTCTCTCTCTCCTCCTCTCTCTCTCTCTCTCTCTATCCTTTCCATACCCCTTCTCTCTCTCTCTCTCTCTCCTCCTCTCTCTCTCTCTCTCTCTCTCTCCTCTCTCCCTCTCCTCTCTCTCTCCCCTCTCCTCTCTCATCTCTCTCTCTTTTGTCTCACCCATCTCCTATCCTTTCCATCCCCCCTTCCCCTCTTACCACCCCTTTCCCCTCACCTTCCCAAACACCTTACTATCACCTCACTACCTCCTAGCGATAGTAACGGTAGTGGTGGTGTGGTGATGATGGTGACAGGGATGATCCATGGCCTGTTGTGGTGGTAAGGGTCGCCACCCTATGCTTTGGATGACTGATTTGACTTGACTGACTGACTGACTGACTGATTGTACACACATCTTGTATTGTGCTTGTCATTGGGGGATGATGGTAATAGTCATGGTGATAATGTAATGATGGCGCTTGGTGGCAGTGGCAGTGGTGGTGGTGGTGGTGGTGGTGGTGGTGGTGGTGGTGGTGGTGGTGGTGTGGTGGTGGCGGTGGTGACGACGACGACGACGATGACGATGACGATGATGATGATGATGATGATGATGATGATGATGATCTCACCACACGACAAAGGCACCCTTGGGAGATTGAAAACAACAAATTAATCGATTGAATTAAACTCAACTGATGACGATAATGATAACACTGACAATGACGAAAGGCAGGAAGAAAAGGCGAACACCACGACGACACACCAGCCGTTATCTCGCAGTGGTTAGTGCCTCTGCTTACGGACTGGTAGAATGCAGGTTCGAATCCCCTGAGTCATGGTATTTTTCAGACTCTATCCGGCTTTTACCCAGAAGTGAGTGTGCTATGGGATCACTAGAAAGACTGGGACCACACAGTTGAGCTTCATCCACTTTACGGATGCGATTTTGAGAGTGTTGTTAAAATTACCTGACCAACACTGCAGGTGTCTGAATCTCTTATAGCAAGGCTGACGCCGGGATATATTACGATAGGAAGCATAAAGTACAGCTCTGTCACGTAGTCTCAACGCACATGCACTGCCATAGCGGCACCATTACATCATCCTCATCCTCATTATTCATCATGCAATAAAAGAAAATTGTCTCTGATTCTGTGGCCCTGTTGCTCTGGTCTCGTGGTGACCTCAGATTTGGTGTCCCCTTACACTTCTGTGCTTGTGGTGAGTTTGTGTCACATCCTTCAGGGATGAAGGTTCACGGCGAAGGTTGTTTGAGGGACGTCGTGGTGGTCACCATCCCAGATGGATGTCTCACTCAGTCTGGTTGATCGACGGAGCTAGCACTGTAGTCATTAGGGGGCTTGTTAGATGGTATTCTGAGTATAATTATAAGCTCAGAACAGGCGCCAATGAACACCACCAAATTAACCCAGCAGCAGTGCAGGACCCCTTTGGCTGGTGGCCTTGCGGTGGCTTAACATAATAAGCTCCCTGCGGACTTCCGACCCTGAACATGCGATGTGATGAACTTGGGCATGGCTGGGACCTAACATGAAAATGAGTGGCGTGGGAACAGCAAGACAGGAACATCACAGAACATGAGGCAGCAAGAAAAAAGAGGAAACCTTTGTCCATTGGGTGAGATACAAAAAAAAACACATCATATCACTTTGTCTCCAGCCTCAGTAATGGAGGACCCAATGTAAATAATGAGGACCAGTTAAAACTGTTGAATTATAACTCCTCCTCTCTCTCACTCTCTCTCTCTCTCTCTCTCTCTCTCTCTCTCTCTCTCTCTCTCTCTCTCTCTCTCTCTCTCTCCACACACACACACACACACACACACACACACACACACACACACACACACACACACACACACACACACACACACACACACACACACACACACGAGTCATCCCTGATGTGCCCCCACCCAACCCTCACCTCCTCATTGATTTTTGAACAGTTGCTTTGAACATATATGTACGGTCGGTTCCAGCAAAAAAAATTAAGAAGTGTGTGGTGTGTGTGTTTGAGAGACAGACAGATAGACATACAGGCAGACTACGTGTGAAAACATACATACACTCGTGCGTACACGTGTATACGTGCCTCTGTGTGTGTGTGTGCATGTGTGTGCGCGTGCGTGCGTGCGTGCGTGCGTGCGTGCGTGCATGCGTGCGTGCGTTGTGTGTGTGTGTGTGGTGTGTGTGTGTGTTTAGCAGTCAGGGTGGCAAGGTCATTTTCTTTGGAAACCTGTGACAGACGACAAGCAAGATGTACTATGTAAGATGTTGTCAACGTCTGCAGTTAAGCCTGGGTGTTACTGGCAAAACTAGTTTGTGTGAAGTCCGGGAGGGAGGGAGGGTGGGGGACGAACTAACTGTTCTGTTCTGCCTAGGAAATGTCTGTTATCATTAGTCTGTCTTGCTGTAAGGTTCTGTGTAGATACATGAAAGAAATGTTAATTTTGAGAAATTACCAGTGCTTTCATCAAAACTGCATGTTTGTTTGCGAGTAGTTAGACTGTTTCTTATGTCTGAGAAGAAAAAAAAACGACTGCAAAAGTCACTTAGTGGTTTGTTGTTTGTTTTGGTTTGGTTTGGTTTGGTTTGGTTGGTTTGGGGGGTTAGAGGTTCTTTTGGTAGTTTTCTTTATTGGGGGAGGGGTCTCTCTCTCTCTCTCTCTCTCTCTCTCTCTCTCTCTCTCTCTCTCTCTCTCATCTCTCTCTCCTCTCTCTCTCTCTCTCTCTCTCTCTCTCTCTCTCATCTATCTATCTATCTATCTATCTATCTATCTATCTTGAGAGGTTGGAGGCAGGAAATGCAGAGGCGGAGAGAAGCAGCAACAGAAGAGAACACAAAACAGACATATAAAAAAAAAAAAAGAGAGCAAAAAGGGGAGATCAGTAAAAATTAAAAAAAAATTAAAAAAATAATAATAAAAACCGTCTCCTGACAAAGCACAATATAATACAGTTGTTTGGGGTTTGTTGTTTTTTATTTAAATGTGCTGGAATCTGTCACGCTGTGATTTGCACAACCAGAAAAGAAAATAGAAGCGCTCTGATACAAGCGCTATGAGACATAACCCCGGTCTGACAAGGTTGATGGAGACTGTATCTGTTTTTAGCAGATTTCCTTATTCTCAGCTGA
>JASPKP010007019.1:10000-13363 GCA_030674155.1 Stramonita haemastoma
CCATCTCTTGTCATCATTTCAATTAAGGTTGTAAACACCGAGTGGGACTCCCTAAAGGTCCTCTTTCGGGATGTTCCACCAAAAACCATTTTTAACTTCCTGAGAGAATCCGCTTTTTTCGACTGATATGAGTGAAAGTGGTATGGTTGGTCTCTAAGGACAAGGTTGTTTTAAGGAACCTGGTTTTGGTTTTATCCCGTTTTAAGTGTGATCGATGTGGTTTTCCCACGACGCCGGGCCGTCCTGGGTTGACCCCTATGGTCGACCCGGGGGTCGATACAAGCAAGGACAGTTGATTTGGGTCTTATACCTCGTTTTAAACTGTACATAGTCGCACACTTTTAATACGAGTTTTTTAAAATGTGACGAGGTGATAGCCCTGATATGGCCTATGTGGTCGGCGGGGCTATGAGCAACATCATTGGATTAGATTGAATTATCTTAAAATAACACACACACACACACACACACACACACACACACACACCAGAGGGGAAACATCTCAAAGCAAAGGTTCATTCACATGTTCCTTCCGCCCAAAACTGGTTTATAACAACATTCGCTGCCGTGTTTTAGGGAGAGGGAAAGTTCGTTTGTTTCTGGGGTTTTTTTGGGAGTTTTTTGGTTGGTTGGTTGGTTGGTTGGGGCGGTGGGGGGGGTTGTTGTTTTTTTTACTTGGTTATTTTCTTGTTTTATATGTCTGGGTGGTTACTTTGGTTGTTTGTTGTTGGGTTTTTTTTCAGTTGTTTTTGTTTGTTTTTGGTTTTGTGTGTGGGGTGTGTGTGTGTGTTTTTGGGGGAGTCATAGGTTTTGATGACCTCACTGTCTGCTGAGGTATGATCAAAGAATAAGGTCCTTCTTGAAGAAGCGTAACAAAGACCTACAAAGGCGACTGACCACAACGAATCTTTGTACCCTGACTGGGGGACAAAGGAGTCAGGTGTGTACTGTACTGGTATACCACCAGCAGCAGCAATGACCAGTGGGCAGTGTGGGCATGGACAGAGATTCATCACCCGGAGAGTGGCCTAGTATAGCTGTCGTCTGCCACAGGCGGCAGGATTACTCACTTGCACTTTCAACCTATCGGCTCTGACATGGGGGATTTATCCGTTTTCCTGCCCCGCGGAGTTTGTTTATAATATAGCCCTGTTTTTGTCTCTGTCGGCTGTGTGTGTGTGTGTGTGTCGTGTGTGTGTGTGTGTGTGTGTGGTGTGTGTGGGGTGTGGTGTGTTTGCAGTGGTTTTGTGGTGTTTAAATTGCGATGTTTTCGTCTCTATCGGGATGTTTGTAGGGGGTAGGGGCCGTGTTTATGCGTATGAGTGCGAATTTCAAACTTTCAACATTCATTCCAGAAAAAAAATCTAACCTTTAAATGATTCACCTCTCTTAGACTTTTCCTACACAATGAAACAGCTGACAAAACCCCCCAAAAAAATTTTTTTTTTTTTCTCTTGTTGCGGCAAAAGCACGTAGAAAAGCTTTTCCAACTTTTAAAATGAAAAGGGGTTTTTTGCCCCTCACTGTCTTTCCAAAAAAAAAAAAAATTACACTTACAAAAAATTCCCAACAGTCGATTTTCAGGTTTTGAATTTTAAAACAAATCCATATTTTTGGGTTTGCTCCAAGTAATTTTTTCTATACAAAAAATAATTGGTTTTCTTACACTCCCGGGGCCTTTCAGAAAAAAATTTTATTTCCCAAAAAAACCAAAAAAAAAAAACTTTAAAAAAGACTTGCTTCAAATTTTTTTTAAAATTTTTAGAGAAAGAAAAAAAAGAGAGAGAGAAAAGGGGGGGAAGAGAAGAAGAAGAGAAGAAAAAAGAAAGAGAGAGGAAAAAGAGAAAAACGTCACACACCGAATATCAAGGGGTCATTATTTTCATGAATTTTAGGGACCTTCATAAAGGGGCCACAAATGTCCTGTAATTTTTAAACACCTTAAATTCTGCCACCCTTGGGTTTTTCCCTTCAAAACTTGGGAAATTGTTTTCTACAATATAGGTTTTTAAAAAAAGATTTTTTTACAATTCGTTTTTTGCAAAAAGGGGGGGGGGGGGGGGGGGGCATTGAAATTTGAAGCGTTTTTTCAAGATTCATTTTGTCCCGATTTTTTGTCTTAATTTTTTTTCAAAAAATTTCCTTTTTTGTAAAAACGGCATCTGGGAAAAACCAAAATTCTTTTTAAAACCCCTCAAAATTTTAAAATTTTTAAAACATTTTTTTTTCAACTTTTCCCCCTTAAAACTTTTTTTAAAAACCCCGACCACCATTTTGGCCGATAGGCCTTCCCCTTTTTTTAAAATTCCAAACCGTAAGGGCCCCTTTTTTTTCCCCTTTTAGCAAAACCAAAAAAAACCAACTGCTTCAAAACTAAAATTTACTGAAAAACACAGAGGGGGGGTTTTAACATCATAATAAACAATTTTCTTTTTTTAATTCTTTTCGGGGCAAAAAACGTTTCACGTGGTTGTCATTTTTGTCAAAAAAAAAGGGGCCGAATGGCTTTTTGTGACAAAAATTTCTATCATTTAAATCCCTTTTTGGGAAAGAAAAATTTTCAGCCCCCCCTTTCATTAGGGGGCAAAAGCGGAGAATTAAAAAAACATGTATGCCTTTTTTCCCCCGGGGGTTCCCTTTTCAAGCGCTTTTGGGTAACTACCTTCGGGGGTTGGGGAAATTTTTTCCACGGGAGGAAAAAACTATTTTATCCTTTTAGAACTTTTTTGTGTGGCACATTTTCTCCTCCTTCTCTCTCTCTCCCCCTTTTTCCCCCCCCCCTCCCCCCCCCTCCCCCTCCCCCACCGCTTCTTTAAATTTTCCCCTCCCCCTTTGCCCCCCCCCCGGGGAAAAAAAAAAAAATCCCTTTCCCCCCTTTTTAAATTTAAAAGGGGGTTAAAAAATTTTTTAATATAAAAAATTTTTGTGTTGTGTTTTTTGTTGTTGTGTGTGGTTTGGGTTTTGGGGTTTTTTTTTAAAAATTTTTTTCCCGGTTTTTAAATTTTTTTCAGCTGAAAATTAAAAAAAAAAGTTTTTTTTCTCACAAAATTCATAAAACTGCCCGGGTTTTAAAATTTTTTAAAAATTTTATTTGATCCCCTTAAAAAACCCCCTTTTAAAAAGTCTTTTACAAAATTTACAACCTTTAAAAAAAAAAATATGATCTTTTAAAAATTTTTTTTTTTTTTTTTTGGGTGAAAATTTTTTTTTCATTTTCCCGTTGATATTAAAATACTTTTGGGGGGGTTTTTCTGGGAAGGTTTTTTTTTCCCCCCGTTGAATTTTTTTGTTATCCTCCATGCCCCAAAAAGGGGGAAAAAGGAAAATTTAAAACTTAAACTTGTTTTCAATTTTAAATGGAGG
>JASPKP010007021.1:0-2500 GCA_030674155.1 Stramonita haemastoma
GGGGGGATGGAGAGGGGGGTCACCCAAAATATACACTGTATCTCCTTATCCCAACTTGGAATCACTGTGAGACTGTAAGCAAACACTGGTTTAGAAGTTCATTTGTATACGACTGTGTTCAAGAATCCTGCCAGCCATAACCAGGTACAGTTGTTTTTTTTATTTTTCCTTCAGAGGAGGGTAGAGGTTACTGTGCTAAGACCTTGGCACGGCTGAAGACTGTCTCAAGCTTACGTTTCAAATATTTACATGAAGACCTCGACACTTAGTCAATCATTCGGATGAGACTATAAACCGAGGCCACGTGTGCGAACGCAGACAGAACATCTTGCGCCACGTTAAAACCCGTTCTACCTTTCGGAAGAGCAGGCCATTGTGTCCCGGGTAGGAGCGGATGACGAAATTATAAAAAAAAAACCAGCATGCACACAAGTGTCGTGTTTAGACACCATCCCTGAGGGAAAAATCGGGGAGTTGGGGTCCCCAGGGGCTCAGGGCTGTATTTAAAAAAAAAAAAAAAGATAAAAAATAATGGGTAGCACTGCACTTGTGGCGACGCGCTCTCCCCCCGGGGAGAGCACCGGAATTTCACGCAGAGAAATCTGCTGTGACATAAAGTGATATACAATAAAATAAAATAAAATGAAATAAAATGTAATAAAATAAAATGAAATAAAATTTAAAAAATAAAATAAAATAAAATAAAATGATATGAAATAAATAGCTTACACCAGTAAGTGAGACAGCTTGTGATTTCTGATCTGTGGAACGCGATTTCAAAGTGGACAAAAAGAGTTCTGATGAGCACCTTGACTGCAGGTAGGCCTACAAACACAAAGTCACTGCCATCAAGATTAATTTCTTTCTGATAAAAAAAACATGTGCAAAAAAGTCACAATAATAAGAAACACACACATGCGCAAGCGTGCGCGCAGCCACGCACGCACAAACGCACGCACGCACACACACACACACAGACACACACATACACACACACACACACACACACACATATACACACACATATACACCCCACACCACACACACACACACACACACACACACACACACACACACACACACACACGCACACACACACACACACACACACACCACATACACACACACACACATACACACACACACACACCACACACACACACACACACACACACACACACACACACACAAACGCACACACACACTTCAAAATTATGCACATTGACACAATACAGACCGAACAGTTCCTCTACATCAGTTATGCTTAACAATTATATGTTTAGTGGTCTCATATAACCTTCACATGGTTTATTGGAACCAGTGGGTTCAGAACTAGTAGTGTATAAATTATTTCATCTATCACCTGTTGGTTTGCTTCCAGTGGTGTTTGGCCATATTGCTACATTATTTCTGCATTACGGTGTGTTGCCTGTAATTAAATTATTAGTCCCTGCTTGCCCTGAAACGAGTATGTTCCGCTGTGTAGACTTTTTGTCGTTATGTTTTATTGTGTTTGATTACCTTAAAAAATCTACCTGCTTCCCCTTAACAAACGCTGAGTTAAAACGAATGTTTTCACGGTTTTGTTTAATAAAGAGGAAAAAGGTCAGGTAAGTAACATTGCTAACCCTGCATTATTTTTAGGGAGAAGTATCCCAATTTTGAATAAAGTTATACACCATGACTACACTACACTACACTACACTACACTACACTACACTACACTACACTACACTACCTACACTACACTACACTACACTACACTACACTACACTACACTACACTACGTTTTACTGTAACGTAGTGTAATGCGATTCAATGCAATGCAATTGAACAGAATAACACTACAATAAAATGCAAAAGAATGCAACACAAGTATACTGCAAAATAATGGCAAACAATAGAAGACAACACATTGCAATGTTAAACAGCATAAAAAGCAAAACAAAACAACAGACCATAACACAATATAACACAATACAACACAACACAATAGCAACTAATTCGACACAACACAATATAAAGGAAACCAATTCAACAGAACGCAATACAGCACAACACAACAAAACACAGCACAAACACTTCAATATCAGTACACAACACTACACTACACTACAACGCAACACAGTGCAACACAACAACAACACATCACAATACAACACAACACTACACAACACCACACGATGCAATGCAAAATATTGCAAGACAACACTGCAGAATCGACAGATGTATTACAAAATAAGAGAGCTGCCTGTCATATTACCTCACTTACCAGACAACAGATATGAAATGAAGTGTTTTTTTCATAAGATTAGCGCCCGATGCAATGTTTATTAAGCAGTCATAGCCCTTTTTTTACACACACACACACACACACACACACACACACACACACACACAACACACACACACACACACACACACACACACACACACACACACACACACACACACACACACACACACACACACACACACACACACAGGTGCACAGCGTAAA
>JASPKP010007021.1:10000-13362 GCA_030674155.1 Stramonita haemastoma
GTACATCCACATCCAACAGAAATCTATGTTTTTATGGCGTAACCACAGGGATCCATACTGGGGCCACTTCTCTTTTCAGTATACATAAATGACTTTCATTCTTTATCAAATCCAAATGGAAACTACTAAAATTTCCTGAAGTCACAAATCATGCATACAAACCATAATGACAATTAACTCTCTTGCAAATACATTACGCAGAATATTGCAGAATATCTTGCGCACACGTTGAATCCAGTTCCGCTTTTCGTAAGAGTAGGTCATCGTGTGCCGGTGGGAACAGACGACAAGATTTACAAAGCTGCATACACATGGGGACTGGATGTTAAAAAAAACATGCATGCTTATTCCAGTATTCTGGATATAAAAGCATAGATGATGATAATAATAATAATAATGATGATGATAATAATAATAATAATAATAATAATAATAATAATAATAATAATAATAATAATAATAATAATATGAAAACCTCGGATTATCTTGTGGAAAAGACTGAATTAAACCTCATGTACATGTCTGTTGATACACGAATAAGACCCCAAAAAATGCATGCTAAGCACCAATAGACAAACGAAACAAAACTTGTCTGATAAACTCTTTCCAACCCAATTTTAAAAAGGGAGTAATCGAACACACCCATCCACAAAGTTCCAGGAGTGAAAATCCATGACGACCCCAACTGATTCTACCACATATCTCATCTATGCAAAAACATGTCCGAAATACTATAGCAATTAGAATCAAACACTTAAACTTTCATTCATCATCATCCAAACTTATAGTTGTACACTTCTCAGTAGGTTATGGTTCAACCCTGTGGGATTCTACCATGCCAGTACAAACACTACGAACCCGTTATTAGGCCTGTATAAGCATGCTTCTAAACTGATGCTTTTGAAGAAGACAAGCTTGCAAGAAGTCGATTTTGCTTAGTTTAAATAGTCCCACCCCCTCCTACACAAAGTCAATGACATAACAAAGGTCCCTTGATTTTAAAAATAAAATAATAACATAATCTATTGCTTCATTCTAAAAAAAGACCTGTTTCAAATGAATCATTCAAAAATACTGAAAAGTAAAGTGCCCCTATCCCAAGAATGAATTTGCTCAAATCTTGTTCATTTTCCGCAGTCCCCATTCTGTAAAACTCCTTTCCTGATTCAGTTAGGCAATACCTACTCATTAAAAAACAATTTTCAAGCACCAAAACTAACGAACCACACTTCATCCAATTGTCGTTTGTTGATGGCCATGCTATGATCTTCTTCGTTGATCGTTCAGACAACAACTATTGTTGTCTGTGATATGAGTGAAGATCCGTTTCTTCATTTATTTATTTATTTATTTATTTATTTATTTATTCATTCTTTTATATCGAGGATAGTGGAATGACCACTCATGTGCTTTTTTCTACATCCAGTCCCCGTGTGTATGCAATTTTGTAAAACCTTGTCATCTGTTCCCACCGACACGCGATGGCCTACTTTTACGAAAAGCGGAACAGGATTTAAAGTGTGCGCAAGATGTTCTGCGTGCGTTCGCAACAGGGGGCCCTTTCGGCAAAAGCTTCATCCGAAGGACTTTCGCTGCCGTTTAAGCACCTCACAAGTTAGGCCTAAAGCATCCTACTTAGGCGTGGGAGGGGGAATTGTCACTTTTTAAGTCTTTTGGAAGAAAAAGTAGGAAAAGGGAAACCAAGAAAGTAGAAAATAGACAACACAGAGGTTGGTAGGAAAAAAAAGGTACAAGTCAGATTCAATAAGAGGGATAGAAAAGGGGAATTTCTAGCACAGAATTTCCAGAAAAATGGTGATGCTCTTTTTTACCGACAGGCCCTCTGGTATCTCAACGGAGGGGGGGGGGGGGGAAGGGGGGGGGGGGGCAATCATGATCTAGTATAAATTAACATATAATTAACCTCACATTTATTCCGGCTTTGTTTTTTTTGCGAAAAGAAAAAAAAAATGAATAGATACACATCATAACTATCTCGTAGCAAAAAATACACCAATGTAGTGAAGACGAGGAGAAAACGTTTTTGTTAGAGGTTTGGGGTTTTTTTTTGTTTTTTGAAAGCACTCTTTTTGTTCGTGTATTCAATACCCCGCATTAAATAAGAATTGTAACACGAGACTTCTACTTTTGATCTCACCCACCCACCCAGGTTTTGCTATGGTCTTGTTGACAGGAAAAAAAGTTGAATTTCAAACAGGACTTGATTTTGTAACTTTTCTTAACTCACAGGGTAAGGTTGGGGGGCGGGGGGGGGGGGGGGGGTTAGCTTTTCCTACAACTTCCAAAGAAGTTATGGTACGTGTACCAGAATGTGCAAGCAGGCAACAGGTCTTCAGATTTATTGTTGGGATAAGGTTTACGTCCCAGCGGAGATTTCGATTCAGGGACAAGCGTCTTTCAGAATGTCTTACCCTTTTTTATATCGCAGACTGCCTTGCTGGGTGTTTTGTAGTCATTCTACAACCCATCACAATCAATTTTTTGGTTTATAGCCCAGCCGACCACAGAGGCCCTATCCCGGATGTCACCTTGTCAACATTTAAATCTCATTTAAACAGTGCAACTATAATTATATTCATTTTATTTATCTATTCATTCATTCATTCATTCATTTCATTCATTCATTCATTCATTCATTCTTTTATATCGAGGCAAATGGAATAAGCACTCATGTGCAGACAACCCACCATGGCTGGCCTGTTTTGCTATCAAAAAGATAACAGGACACACCTGCACAAGGGTGCAATGCGTGCGTGCGTTGCACACGTGATCTCCTGTTGTAGTTTCACCCTAGGGACTTGTAAAAATAAATGGATACGGTATTAATGTTGATTAACACCAAGGCAAAAACACTCACACAAAAACACCCAACCCCTTGAGCGTGTGACCCGAGGTCTTCAGATTGCTCTACATTATTTGACACTCTTAACAAGTAGAAATTCGCTTCCTTGTCCACCCCCACCCCTACCCCCCTCTCTACCACAGGCCCAATCCGGGGTAATGATTTGCTAAAACAGCCTGTGGCTTGTGATCGTGAAGTGGAAACTAATATGCAAGAATGGGATGACATTTCAGAAGCAACATTTAAAAAAGAGATCATGCAAAAATACAAAATGATAAGAAACAGTACGAAACCAGCTGCCTTGGCGCAGTGGTTATCGCCTTGGTTTAGGGACTGGTAGTAGCAGGTTCGAATCCCATGAGAATCATAAGGATTTTTTTTAGGACTTTGCCTGGCTCCTATCCAGAGTTACTGTTCTGTGGGCTCATTGGCAAGATTAAGTCCACACAGTCGAGCTTCATCCACTATACACTTGTGAGTTTTGACAGCGTTGGTCAAA
>JASPKP010007022.1:0-13361 GCA_030674155.1 Stramonita haemastoma
AACAGATTTAACGTGTGCGCAAGATATTCTGCGTGCGTTCGCACACGGGGCCTCAGTTTATAGTCTCATCCGAAGGACTTTGGGGAAAAGTGGAGTCAACACTGATGTTAACTCCAGGAGAAAAATCCCCTCGAACGGGAATCGAAACTCGGGTCGTCAAATTGTGAGCGCAATGTTCTGACCACTAGGCTATCCCGTCCCCTGACCACTATGTTATTGGTAAACCATGTACCAAAGCCTGTAGCCTAAGGCACGCAAAAGGAAAACTAGAGTGGATTTGTATCATTTAGTCAAGTTACCCATGACGGAAAGGAACAGGATAGCTTGCTCAGTGGTCAGAGCACTCGCTTTCCCTTAAGGTTAAGAAAGCGGCATTGAGCGTGGTTACCCCCGCTGCCCTCTTTAGGGTCAGGGAAGGTAAAGCAGCGAGGGAGAGGAGATGGGCGCTGCCCTCTATATGCTGGCCCCTAGAGGTCTCTGACACCTCGCTTCTCAACGATCGCATATGTTATGGGAACACGTTTTGCAAACGATTCCAAACCTGACAATGCCTTGTGTTTTTTGTGAGAGTGCGAATAGGTAGGGGGGAAAAGCGACAGATTTTTTCCCCCGGGGAGTTAGGGAGTAGTCGTTTTACTTTCTCAGTCTCGACTACCGAGGATTTCCTTATGTAATATAATAAATTAATAAATAATGTAATATTAATAATATGTAATATAATATTGTTATTAATAATAAATTCCATGTGTTCTTATTATCATTATTATTATCATCATCATCATTACTTTATTATTATTATTATTATTATTATTATTATTATTATTATTATTATTATTATCTCTTCTTTTTTTTTTCGTACTGCCACGAATTATTTGGTCGTCACGTTTGATTTCACGTGTGCTTTGGGGAAATCCATGTGTTAAGCAAGTTTAAATTTTATTTCGAGTTACTTTTTGACCCGGATCGCGCGGTTGAGTGTCTGAACCCCATTTGCGACAAGGAAACCATTGTAGGACACCTGTTCTGAGGCGGTATGTCTTTACAAAACGTTTTGTCACAATTGTGACATTGCACGTTACCTTTCCCATGTAAACAACACACACACACACACACACACACACACCACACAACACACACACACACACACACACACACACACAGGTCCCGTGTACGAACGCACGCAGAACATCTTGCGCACACGTTAAATCCTGTTCCGCTTTTCCTAAGAGTAGGCCATTGTGTGCCGGTGGGAACAGATAAGATTTACAAAAACTGCATACACACAGGGACTGAATGTAAAAAAGCACATGAGTGCTTAGATGTGAAAGAATAAAATAAATAAATAAATAAACACACACACACACACACACACACACACACACACACACACACACACACACACACACACACACACAGGGCCCATCCTGTCAGTGAACAATGGTTTTGACAGGAGTAAACTATCTGTCCTCCAGGTTTCATCAACATGGAAGCAAAGGTCAGGAGCCTGAGAGGGATGAAGAAGAGGGAGGGACATTGGACTTCTCATGCAACAGAGGACTTCTTAATGCAACAGCGGACTTGTCCGGACTTGAATGCAACAGCGGACTTGTCCGGACTTCTTAATGCAACAGCGGACTTGTCCGGACTTCTTAATACAACAGCAAACTTCTAATTGCAACAGCGGACTTGTCAATGCAACAGCGGACTTGTCAATGCAACAGAGGACTTCTTAATGCAACAGCGGACTTCTCAATGCAACAGCAGACATCTGAATGCAACAGCAGACTTCTCAGTACCTATGAATGAAGCCAGCTGACTTCTCAATGCAACAGCAAAGTTCTCAATGCAACAGCAGACTTGTCAATGCAACAGCAGACTTCTCAATGCAACAGCGGACTTCTCTATGCAACAGCAGACTTCTCAATGCAACAGCAGACTTCTCAATGCAACAGCGGACTTCTCAGTGCAACAGCGGACTTCTCAGTGCAACAAGGGACTTCTCAATGCAACAGCAGACTTCTTAATGCAACAGCCGACTTCTCAATGCAACAGCCGACTTCTCAATGCAAAAGCGGACTTCTTGATGCAAAAGCGGACTTCTGAATGCAACAGCGGACTTGTCATAACCTATGAATGAAATCAGCGGACTTCTCATTATGACAGCGGACCTCTCAATATGACAGCGGACTTCTCATTATGACAGCGGACCTCTCATTATCACAGCGGACCTCTCAATATGACAGCGGACCTCTCATTATCACAGCGGACCTCTCAATATGACAGCGGACTTCTCATTATCACAGCGGACCTCTCAATATGACAGCGGACCTCTCAATATGACAGCGGACTTCTCATTACCATTGAATGAAGACAGCGGACTTCCTCTGAAGTCGGAGTATGGCTGCCTATATGGCGAGGTACTTGAAAAATAGTCATATAGGCAAACTTCTCATTCCGTGTACTTCCTATCCACAGTGATTCATTCCCAGGTGGGATGAGTGCAACATTCTGGGTGACCCCCGGGGTGTTAAGCTGGGAACGCACAACGAGACAGCGGACTTGTCATTACCTATGAAAGAAGACAGCGGACTTCTCATTACCTATGAAAGAAGACGGCGGACTTCTCCTTACCTATGAAAGAAGACAACGGACTTCTCATTACCTATGAAAGAAGACAGCGAAATTCTCATTACCTATGAAAGAAGACAGCGGACTTCTCATTACCTATGAAAGAAGACAGCAGACTTCTCATTACCTATGAAAGAAGACAGCAGACTTCTCATTACCTATGAATGAAGACAGCAGACTTCTCATTACCTATGAAAGAAGACAGCGGACTTCTCATTACCTATTAAAGAAGACAGCGAACTTCCTCTGAAGTCGGGGTATGGCTGCCTATATATGGCGAGGTACTTGAAAATAGTCATATAGGCAAACTTTTCATTCAGTGTACTTCCTATCTCACAGTGATTCATTCCCAGGTGGGATGAGTGCAACATTCTGGGTGACCCCGGGGTGTTAAGCTGGGGAACGCACAACGAGACAGCGGACTTCTCATTACCTATGAAAGAAGACAGCGGACTTCTCATTACCTATGAAAGAAGACAGCGGACTTCTCATTACCTTTGAAGGGAGAAGGAGTAAAAGAAGGGTCATCATCATTCCTGGCCAGCAGAAGTCGTGACCTTTGCTCCTTGCCTTACCAACCCCCCCCCCCCCCCCACAACCACACACACACACACCACCCTTCCCCCCTTACCCCCCCCCTCTCTCACTGTGAGTGTGTGTTTGTGTGTGTGTGTGTGTGTGTGTTGTGTGTGCGTGCGTTGTGTGTGTGTGAGTGAGAGAGTGTGTGTGTGTGTGTTTGTGTGAGTGTGTGTGAGTGTGTGTGTTTGTGTGTCTGTGTGTGTATGTGTGTCTGTGTGTGTGTGTGTGTTTGTGTCTGTGTATGTCTGCGTGTGTGTGTCTGTGTGTGTGTTTGTGTGTGTGTCTGTGTGTGTGTGTGTGAGTGTGTGTGGTGTGTGTGTGTGAGTGTGTGTGAGTGTGTGTTTGTGTGTGTGTCTGTGTGTGTGTGTGTGTGTGTGAGTGTGTGTGTCTGTGTCTGTGAGTGTGTGTGTCTATGTCTGTGTGAGTGTGTGTGTGTGTCTGTATGTTTGTGTGTCTGTGCCTGTGTGTGAGTGTGTGTGTGTGTGTCTCTGTCTGTCTGTGTCTGTGTGTTTGTGTCTGTCCTGTCTGTCTGTCTGTCTGTCTGTCTGGTCTGTTTGTCTGTCTGTCCATCCATCACGCCGAAGTCGGATGCGCTGGGCCTGATTTGCCTCGTCTCGTCTTGTCAGACTTGCCTTGTCTTGGCGGACTTGCCTTGTCTTGTCAGACTTGCCTGGTCTTGGCGGACTTGCCTTGTCTTGGCGGACTTGCCTGGTCTTGGCGGACTTGCCTGGTCTTGGCGGACTTGCCTGGTCTTGGCGGACTTGCCTTGTCTTGGCGGACTTGCCTTGTCTTGGCGGACTTGCCTTGTCTTGGCGGACTTTTCTGGTCTTGTCAGACTCGCCTTGTCTTGTCAGACTTGTCTGGTCTTGTCAGACTCGCCTTGTCTTGTCAGACTCGCCTTGTCTCGTCAGACTCGCCTTGTCTCGTCAGACTCGCCTTGTCTCGTCAGACTCGTCTTGTCTCGTCAGACTCGTCTCGTCTTGTCAGACTTGTCAGGCGCGTAAAACGGCAGTGCAACGCATTGTGTTCGCTCTGTATGACAAGACAACCGCAGTTGCTGTCTGAGCGTTCACACACATACATACATGCACGCACGCACACAGACACGCGCACGCAAGGGGGAAGGTGGGGGGGGGGGGGGGAGAGGGCAGGTCTGGGGGAGGGGGGAAAGTCCCCCCCCCTCCCCACCCCTCTAACCCTACCTCCCCCAACTGAAACCCTACACACACACACACACACACACACACACACACACACACACACACACACACACACACACAGGGGTAGGGATGGGAGGGGGGGAGGGAGGAGGAGGGGGAACAGGGGAAGGTGGGGGGGAGGGAGGGCAGGTTTGGGGGAGGGGGGAAAAGTCCCCCCCTCCCCACCCCTCTACCCTACCTCCACGACCTGAACCCCTGAACCCCCCCTACCCCCACCCCCTAACCTACCCTTCCCCCCCCCAGGGGTAGGTCATCGCGTGCCTTCCCCCCTACCCACCCCCTTCTCCCTCAACCCCACCCCACCAACCAACCCCGTCCTCCCTAACCTTCCCTTCCTCCCAATCCTAAACTACCATCTCCTTCCCCCTGTTCCTCACCCCCCCCCCCTTAACCCTCTCTCTCCCCACCCTTACCATCATTCTCCCCCTACAATCTTCTTCACCTTTCCAGGAAGCCAGGGTGTTATACAGGCATGGTACAAATTCGTGGAAATCCGCGAAAAAGAAGAAAAAAAAGCAACCAAAAAAAAAAAGAAGAGAAAAAGGAAACCCACAGAGAACCAGTCAAGGGATAGGACGCAAGGCTTCCATGGAAATCCGCGAAAAAGGAAAAAAAAAAAAAGCAACCCAAAAAAAAAAGAAACAGAAAAATAAGGAAACCCACAGAGAACCAGTCAAGGGATGTACTGATTTTTGCTATGTGATTACTTGGGTATAGAACTTCGTTTTGGATTGAAAAAATGACAGAAAAAGGTCATACTTTGAGAGCTTATTTTCTGGCAGAAATTGCTTAGTATGAAAACTGAAACTAGTTCCAGGAGAGGCCTTTAAACAGGTTAGAATTGTGGAAAAACGTTCAGCTTCAGGGGGCAACCTGACCTCTGCCCTTTGACCCCCCACCAGGGGGCCATGCAAATTTCCGGGAAAAGTGCTTTCCTTCCAGTACCATGCCTGGATAATAAGAGGAGGGAAGAAGGAGAGAAAAGAGGGGGAAGGGAGAGGGCAGGTGAGGGGGAAGGGGGAAAGTTCCCCCCCTCCTTACTCCTCTACCCTACAGCCCCCACCACCAGCTCTCCCTCCTTCCCTCCCATTTTAACCTGGGAGACTTGGAAAGGTGAAGAAGATTGTAGGGGAGAATGATGGTAAGGGTGGGTAGAGAGAGAGGAGGAAGGAGGTGGTAGTTTAGGAGGGAGGGGAGGTTAGGTGGATGGGGTTGGTTGGTGGGAGGGTTGAGGGAGAAGGGGGTGGGTAGGGAGGAAGGCAGGTGATGGCCTACCAGGGGGGAAGGGTAGGTTAGGGGGAGGGGAAAGAAGGGGGAGGAGAACACTTTGTGATTTGATCAAAAATATAGGTGATGCACCCCCCTTGTATTTTGTTTCCTTAAACTACACCCTCCCCTCCATCCCTCCCCACCTAACCCTACTCCCCCTCTATCCCTCCCCCCCTAACCCTACACACCCCCCCTAACCTACTCCCCCTCTATCCCTCCATCCCTACCCTCCCCACCTAACCCTCCCCACCTAACCCTCCCCCCCTAACCCTCCCCCCTCTATCCCTCCCCACCTAATCCCCCCTCCATCTATCCCTACACCCCCCCCTCCATCTAACCTACTCCCACCTCACCCCCCACCCCCCCAACTTACTCCCAACTTACTCCCAACTTACTCCCAACTCACCTCACCTCACCCCCAATCCCCCCTCCATCTATCCCTACAACCCCCCTCCATCTAACCTACTCCCCCCTCCATCTAACCTACTCCCACCTCACCCCCCCAACTTACTCCCACCTCACCCCCCATCTAATCTCACCCTCCCATCTAATCTCACCCTCCCATCTAATCTCACCTTCCCCCTTACTTGTCAACCTATCTTAGCAGCTTTCCTCCCCCCCCCCCCCCCCCCCCAAAAAAAAAAAAAATTACAACCCTCCCACCTCCTCAGCTACTTTACTTTACTATCTACTCTACTTTCCCTCCCAGTAACCTAACGCACAAACAAGGGAAGACAGACAACACATCTCCTCCAAAGGTCAGAGGTTGAGAGGTTAGAGTGGGATCCCCCATAGGGATCTCAATTTCCTAACTGATAGCTAACATACACACACCTGTCACTTTAGCCTACGAGGTATCATTAAAGTAGACATTCCCAAATTTACAGGTGTCTTCTTTACAGCAGTTGGGAAATGAAACAAAAAATAACTATTTCTTAATAATTTTCACCATGTCCATGTTTTAAGCAGGTCATCATCAATGTCTACAATCTTGTCTAAAAATTGTTGATTTATTTCCAGAAAAATAAAAGCTTTTATTAAGACTTTTATTCATTTTATACAATAAAAATGGATTCAAAACTGGTCCTGATAGCCTATGCAGGGGAGATAATGTTGCTATAAATAGAATGAAAGTCTATCATGCACAGCACATTGAACTGCTTATTGACATTTCATGGATTTTTTTTTAAAGTCTTAAATGATGGTTTTGGTGACATTGTAACTGATATAAGCTATTTGTTTGACACTATATGATCTTTTAAAAACTTTAAGTGTGTATGGGCATATGCATAGTGCTGAGTGGATGAGGGCGGGAACCTTGTGTGTGTTGTGTGTGTGTGTGTGTGTGTGTGTGTGTGTGTGTGTGTGACTTTTGAGTGGCAGTTTTTTGGGGGGTTGTTTTTGTTGTTATTGTTGTTGCTTGTATTATCTATAGGCATATATTAATGTTACCTAATTAATGTTGGTGAAATGTTTGTTTGGGGGGGTCCCTTTTACTTCTTTTTTTGTTTGTTTGTTTGGGATTTTCTGCTTTGTTTTTGTTGTTGTTTTTTTGTTTTTGTTCTTTTCTTTAGATAGATGGCTTGATGAAAAAAAAATGAATGGATGCTTATTCAATGTACCATCTGGAAATAAAAATTTAACTTGATTTGATTTGATTTGAGTTGAGTTGAGTGTCTGAAAAATAATGTAAACACAATGAGGCCAGATTTATCTGCAACATAACTAAGAACTCGCAGCTTGAAGAGAATTGTCACTGGCAATTTATTTGTTAATCTGGGAGCAATAAACCCAGGGCAGCCTCTTGTTTTGGCCTTAAGGTATGAAAAAAAATTTAATGTGATCATTTTCAGGTTGAAGGTCTTGGATGTTTGCAGAGATTAGGAGGTCCTGTTTTTAAGTTTGAAGTGAGTGTTGTTACAGCTTCTAAAGCTAAGTGGGAGAGGGTTCTCACGTGGCTTCCATGGTCAGAGGGGCTATAAACGACATGAAATGAAATATTAAATGAGCACGACACTAAACTGTTCACCAATATTTTTTATTCATTTAGTTTGCACCTGCCTGTGTCACTGTCGTTTTTTTTGTTTGTTTGTTTTTTTTATAAGAGTGGCATTTTCTACATGAGTTTTCCAGTAATAACTCTCTGCAGGTTCGGAATTGTTTTAGTGCATATGAACCTTGTTTACTTGTGTTTTTTTTAATTTGTAAACACACTCTGTCAACATTACTTCCCCTTCAGGGGTTACCTTAAAACAGTTCTATCCCTTCCTAATGTTTGAAATCGTCTAGCAGCAAGCATAAAATTTTCATCTATGGAAATGAAACAACAGTTATTACATGACATTGTACAAATTGCTGCCTTACAGTCTACCTGTATGGAACTAGTGTAGGGTGAGAGTAAATAATAGAAATCATAACTTGAGAAAAACAAATTCCGAACATACAGCAAAACACACCTTTAAAATTGAGATTTGTTACTTTTATGATCTGTCATTTTAAAAAGTGACTTGAATACGACAACTGCACCATGTAAGTTAAGAATTAGAGATCTCTACGGGGATCTCACCCTAATTTCTAATCCTCCGAACTTTGGAGGAGTTGTGTTGTCTATCTTCGCTTGAACGTGCTTATAAAGGGCAGAGAGGGAATAGGTCAGGGAGATAGGTTGTGGAGGGGGTTGGTAGGAAAGGGGGATGGTAAGAAGTTTTGGGGAATGAAACACGGCTACTCTCACACACATGAAGAGAATCAATAATGGCAGGTCTGCACTTTCCTGGAAATGCCCTCAATTTGTTCCCCAGATTTTGAACCCACAACTTCATGGAGCCGCCCACAGCACTGAAGCAGACTTCTGCATGTTAATTTTCATACACTTTATATAACATCAGATTCGCGCTGCTCTTCCCCGAGGTGAGCGCGTCGCCACAAGCACAGCGCCTACCCATTCCTTTTTTTTTTCCCCTATGAATGCAATGTATGGTGTTTTTCCTGGATTGTTGGTTTCTTGTACCAAAAAAAACCCCAAACTATCATATTAAAAAGAAAAATGACCAAACCTGTGTCTTTGTTTTTCTGGCACACCTGTCCCGGGTTCGTACAGGTATCCTTCTGGCATGGGCCTGAAACAGACAAGACAGTTTTATTTATTTTTATTTCATTCAATACTTTTATATCGGGGATAATGGAATAAGCACTCATATGCTTTTTTTTTACATTCACTCCCCGTGAGTATGCTGTTTTTCTACATCGTGTCATCTGCTCCCACTGGCACACAATGGCCTACTCTTACCAAAAGCGGAACAGGATTTAACGTGCACGCAAGATGTTCTGCGAGCGTTTGCACACGGGTCTCGGCTTATAGTCTAATCCGAAGGACTTTTGGGGATAGTGGAGTCAGCACTGATGTTAACTCCGGAGGAAAAATCCCCTCGACCGGGAATCGAACTCAGATCCTCAAATTGCGAGCGCAATGTTCTGATCACTAGGCTATCCCTTCCTCAGTCAGTCAGTCAGGCAGACAGACAGACAGACAAACATTCAGACAGACAAACAGAACAGATGGTGAGTGAGTCAGACAGACAGCAGCATGTGTCATTGTATCATCACGTTGCGATTTCTGCAAGAAAAAAAAAAGAGGTTGGTGTCCCATAACCTGTGTGGTCCGTAGGGGAGCGAGGTGTCAGAGACCCCAGCTTCTCCAGGGGCCAGCATGTTGAGGGCAGAGGCGCCCATCTCCTCTCCCTTTCCTGACCCTAACCCTTCCCTGACCCTAAAGAGGCCTCAGCTTCTCTAAGGGCAAGCATATTGAGGGCGGTGGCCCCCATCTCCTCTCCCTTCCCTGACCCTAAAGAGGGCAGGTACCCACTGACAGCTGGGGGAACTGTGCTGTAGCCAAGGCGCGCAAACGGTCACCCATCCAATATATATATATATATATATATATATATATATATATAGTGTGTGTGTGTGTGTGTGTGTGTGTGTGTGCGCGCGCGTTTAAGTTCCTTGACTATAGCTCCGAGGTTCACCAATGGTAAAATTCTTGCGCATACGACCCCCCCCCCCCCCCCCATCCTCCTTACCATTAAGGTAGCTGCATTCCGACTTCAGGGATACAGTTGGGAACTGAACCTACCAAGTTAACCAGGACAGTCAGGAGTTACCTCCTCATTCTGTCCGATTTTCAACCGTTGTTGTGGTTTCTTTTGACATGTAAATGTCCGTAAGAACACAGGTCGGACTGGTTTAGAGTCTTGTCTGGAAGACTTGGCATTCGGGTCATTTTTTCCCGTCAAACTAGAAAAAATGGCAAGGCTGGGAATCGAACCCAGAACCTCGCGGTTTACTTGTTTAGACTGGTGAACTTTTAAACCATCCTGCCACCTTGCTTTACAGATACGTACATTAAAACTGCAAGCAAAAACTACTAAAAAAAACAAAAACAAGCCTTCCTTTTTTTAAAACCGAAATTTTCAACACACTCCTCTCTCCCCTCTCTCTCCTCTCCCCTCTCTCTCTCTCTCTCTCTCTCTCTCTCTCTCCTCTCCCTCTTCTCTCTCTCTCTCTCCCTCACTCCCCCCCACCCTCCCCCTCCTTCCCACCCCACTAACACACACACACACACACACACACACAACACACACACACACACACACACACACACACACACACACACACCCCCTCCCAACACCCCACAACAACCCACAACCCCAAACTCCAAACCCCCCCTCCTCCCTCCCACCCTTCCCAACCCCCAACCCGACACCTCCACCACCCACACCACCAACCCCCACACACCCACACCCCAACACCCCACACACCACAACCCCAAGACTCACCCTCGTCACAGACAGTGTAGCAGGCCAGCCTCCTGGGTCAGAGGGTAGGTGGTGGGTCCCCGTTTTCCTGCCTGCGCCTCTTGGTGGTGCCCTTGCCGCACTTGTTGCTGCACTCGCTCCACTTCGACCACGGGCCCACAGGCTCCTCTGTTCCGTGTCAGACAGACAAGACAGACAGTTCGAATCGACTCAAATTAAGGGTAGACATGGGTCCAAAAGTGCCCCAAAATCATGTGGTTGTTTTTTTTTTAGTATAAAAAAATTGCTGGAAACATTTATGAAGATTTCACTGTTGTGAATTTGAACAATTCAGGTTGTAAAAAGTGCCTATCAGAAACAAGTTGCTTTAATTTGTTACAGATAAAAAGGTTTAGGGGTTTGAAACATTCAGTTTGGGCGGCCATATTGGATTGTGTCTATCGCAACAGTGCAGAAAACTGAGTAATTCTTTGATTTTTATGCTTTACAAGTGATGCCCTTTTACAGTATATGGCATACCTTGGGCTTGTAAAACAAAATTTCATCAGTTTTGACCTTTTAACATGGGCTTGTAAACAAAAGTTCATCAGTTTCGACCCCCATGTCCCAACCTTAAATTCCGGCTCCTCTGTTCCGTGTCAGAAAGAACAGACAAACTGGACTCGAATTAAATTCTTTTATTTATTTCGAGATAATGGATGAGCTGTCCCGTGTTGTAGTTTATTTGTTGGGTTGGTTTTGGGGAGTAATTTTTTTACAATCCTGTCCCCGGATACTCGTGAACTTAACATCAGCCTAATAACCATCAACCTCACCACAAAATATAAAAAAAACAAAAGCAAAAAACTAAAAACAACCAAAGAATAATACCCACCCACCCCAGAACTTCCAGACTCACGTTTGTTCTTTAAGGAGATTGACACGAAAAACAAAAGAAACGGAACAAAGGCAGCAACAAAGATAAGAGCAGAATAGAAAAGAGGGAATTGCTAGCACAGTGTGTGTGTGTGTGTGTGTGTGTGTGTGTGATGTGTGTTGTGTATAGTGTGTGTGTGTGTTGTGTGTGTGTGGTGTGTGTGTGTGTGTGTGTGTGTGTGTGTGTGTGTGTGTGACTTTTGAGTGGGGGCGGGTTGTTTTTCTTCTCGTTTTTTTGTTTTTTTTTTTTTCCTTTTTTGTACGCTTTTTATCTATAGATATATTTTAATTTTGAGGCTGTTGAATCAGTTATTTAAACAATATTGTGGAAATATTTCTTTTTCCCTCTTTTTTTTATCCCCCTAGATTGATGGTTTGATGAAAAAACAAAAAGCAAACCAATGCTTATTCAATGTAAAAGGCAAAGGTAAAGGTGTCCCATAACCTGTGTGGTCGTAAGGGGAGCGAGCCGTCAGAGACCTCAGCTTCTCTAGGAGACAACATGTTGAGGGCGGCGCCCATCTCCTCTCCCTCGCTGCATTACCTTCCCTGAACCTAAAGAGGGCAGGTGCCCATTTTACAGCTGGTGAACTGGGGGAACTGTACAGAAGCCAAGGCGCGCAAACGGTCACCCATCCAACTGGTAACCACGGCTCGACACTGCGTAACTTGACTTGGGGAAAGCGAGTGCCTCTGACCACTGAGCTATTCAATGTAAAATAATAATATTAACAAATAATACAAATAATAATGATAATAATAATAATAATAATAATAATAATAATAATAATAATAATAATAATAATAAAAAAGGTAAGGTAAACGGTGTCCCATAACCTAGGCGGTCGTAGGGAAAGCGAGGCGTCATAGACCCTCAGCTTTCTCTAGGGGCCAGCATGTTTGAGGGCGACGCCCGTCTCCTCTCCCTCCTGCTCATTACCTTCCCTGACCTATGACCACTGAGCTACCCCCGCCCCTCGCCATTCAATGTACCATCTAGAAAAAAAAAACAAAAACAATTGACTTGACTGACTTTTGTCTTGGTCACAGGGTTCCATGCTGGTCTCCTTGCTGATGTCCGAACGGTTGTTTCACACATGGTCCCGCTGAAACTGGCACTGGCTGGGGTACCAAAATTTGTTGAGTCACACAACCGCTTCTGGAGAAGAACAAGAATTACTGGTTGATAATGTGTTGGGTTGAAGAAGGTGAGGGGAGGGGGGCAGGAGGGAAGGAGGGAGGGGGTTAGAGTCGGGATTCTCAGTTGGAGGGAAAACAACAAAACTTAATTTACAAAACTGCATACACACGGGGACTGGAATGGAAAAAAGCACATGAGTGCTTACTCCATTAATCCTCGGGTATAAAAGATTTTTTTTTTTAATTCAAAAGAAAGAGTAAAGACCTGGGAGAAGGTGTCCCATAACCTTTGTGGTCGTAGGGGAGCGAGGCATCAGAGACCTCAGCTTTCTCTAGGGGCCAGCATATTGAGGGCCCGGGGGCCCATCTCCTCTCCCTCGCTGCTTTACCTTCCCCTGACCCTAAAGAGGGCAGGTACCCCATTGACAGCTAGGTGAACTGTACTGAAGCCAAGGGGCGCAAACGGTCACCCATAGCCAACATGGTAACCAACGCCGACAGCTGCTTAACATGGCTGGGGGAAAGCGAGCGCTCTGACTACTGAGCTATCCCGGCTGAGGTACGAAATAACATAATACACAATGACAACAGCAAGAAGGATAAACTCACCTGATTTCTGTGGGCTCCCCCCCGCCCCCACAGGAGGGGTTACAGGGGCCAAAACCTCCCCGGCCCCCCAAAACCAAAAACCGCCCCCTTTGGAAAATGGCTTTCTTTTCAAGGGGGGTTATTCGCAAAAATCTGGGGAGAAAAAAATTTTTGTTTTTTAAGGGGTTTTTCCCTAAGTTGGAAA
>JASPKP010000702.1:0-5000 GCA_030674155.1 Stramonita haemastoma
TCACACTGTCACTGACACGGGGTCAACATCACACAAGCTTGACGGAGACAGACGGCTGTCCGTGTTGCACGGCGAATTGAACAGCATAGCGAGGAGGGCCAGTGGGCGTGTCATCTTTGAATGTGTCCATGGCAATTTCATTTTCAGTGTTAAAAAATAAACTAGGGGGTGTCAGAAGAAACAAATTGGAGGAATAAAGAAAGAAAGAAAGAAAGAAAGAAAGAAAAAAGAGAGAGAGAGAGAGAGAGAGAGAGAGAGAGAGAGAGAGAGAGAGAGAGAGAGAGAGAGAGAGAGAGAGAGAGAGAGAGAGAGAGAAGAGAGAGAGAGAGAGAGAGAGAACACTGTACAGTGAAATGATTTTGTACTTTGGGTTTTGGTCACAATACAATTCAAATGGAAGAAGAAAAAAAAAAGAAAAAGAAATTCACATAATCTTTGATAAGACTTTGCCATAATTATACATCCTGGCATGTACCAAAAAAGAGCAGCTGAATATACATATTCCAAAATCATGAATAAAGTGCTGCCTTAACCAAAAATTCAAACAGTTCTTAGCTCAAGGCTACAGAACAAAACACTGCTCAAAGCACAACTGGGACCAAAGTTGATAATAGAGTCATACCTGACAATGGCAACACAAGCATTCAAAATACAAACATCAAGTGCAGCCGTACAGCTCATAGCTGAAATCATTCACAAACTATTGTATTTTTACATTTTTACATTTATACATTTTTTTTTTCCAACATATATTCTAAGCATATTTTCATTCTCTTTTTATCATTGTCTTTTGAGGGCAGCTTCAAAAGGCCACAGGAATATCAAATATTCCTTTGAATGCAATTGACACTTTTAAATTTTGAAAAGTGTCTTGCTGTAAGGTACCACAGCAGGTGGAGTTTCAATCACCGCCGGGACCTCTGATGAGGGCTCATCCAGGAGCCGAAACTCGAGTCAGGTCAGGCCAAAGGCATGGTTCTTACACAGAAATGCCTACAATACTGCCATTGAAAGACATTATTCTCTAGAATTTATTTTCTTTCTTTTTTTTTTAATTTAAGTCATTTTCAAAGTGATTGAGAAGTTGGTACCTGCACTTGTCTTTCCTCACTACTTTTTCCTCAATAAAACTATTGTATTTTCAGAGCATTTCTAACTATTTATCTATCTATCTATCTATCATCTATCTATCATCTATCTATCATCTATCCATATCATCTATCTATCCATCTCATCTATCTATCTATCTATCTATCTATCTACTATCTATCGACCGTGAGGGCATCCCTGAAGACTTGACAACCAGTTCTCCCCATTCCTCTCTCTGTTCTGCCTTTTCTCAAACTTTTGTTGAGTTCTAGGCCTGTCCATTTGTTGATGTTGTCCTCCCTTCTCTTACTTGATCTGCCTCTTTTTCTTCCTCCTTAGACAGTGCCTTAGTTGAAAGTTAAAGTCTGTCCCGAGCCTAAGGCTCATCAGGCCGGTGCTTATCCCAGTTTCTGTGGCGTTAAGCGACTGAGAGTCATAGACTCCCCCTGGATAGGACGCCAGTCTATCGCAGGGTTAACCCCAACACAAGGTTGGTACCCCTTTTACACCTGGGTGGGGTGAGAAAATCGCCGTAAAGTGCCTTTTCCAAGGGCACAACGCCATAGCCGAAAGCTGGGATCGAACCGGCAACCTTTAGATTACGAGTCCAACGCCCTAAACACTAGACTACGGCGGGGTTTAGACAGTTCCTTGAAGTACTGTTTTTGCTAGTCCTTTTGATCTTGTGACATGCCCGTCCCATTTAAGTTTAGGCTTCTTTACATTGATAGATTTTCGTAGGGATCAATGGTTTGCTGGATTCTGTTGTGCACCTCTTCGTTGCTTATGTGGTCTCTGTAGGAGATGCCAAGGAGTCTCCGGAAGCATCTCATCTCTACCGCCTGAACTCTTCTCTAAAATCTGCAGTCATACAGGAATATGGATACGACAAGGGAGCGCATTAGTCTGATCTTGGAGTTGAGAGAAATATTTTGAATCTTTCCAGATGGTGTTAAGTTTTGACAGTGCTGCTATTGTCTGTGCAATCCTGCATACAACTTCTGGCTTAGACCCCTTGTCTGATACAATAGCTCCCAAGTACTTGAAGCTTTGAACCGTTTTCCAGCTTCTGGTCATAGACCCTGATATTAGTGCCGATACCACTGACGTTATTGGTCATCAATTTGGTCTTCTTTGCACTGATTTCCATGCCGTATGTTTTAGAGGCCTTGTTCAGGTATTCTGTTAGGCTGGCAAGCTCTTGTTCTGATCCTGTTAGTACGTCAACAATTACCATGTTAAAAAAACAACTGTGCCTACTGCGTATAATTATGTCAATTTTTGGTTAGTGCAATGTGCACAGAGTGTTGTGTGCAAGAATATTGAATAACATCGTGCTCATTCAAGGCAAACAACATCCTATGGCATAAAAAAGGTGAATGCGGTGATAATGAAAACACTGCAAGACATCATTTCAGAAACAGCCTCTGGTCACCTGCACAATGGATTAATGTCCTTTGATAATAAAAACACTGCAAGACATCATTTCAGAAACAGCCTCTGGTCACCTGCACAATGAATTCATGTTCTTTGAATCAGATTTGAATGCAAAACACTCCTTCAACTGCCGTCACACAGCATGCATTTGTGAGCCCACCCATACACTTACACTCATCTCTCCCCCCTTCCCCCCCCCCCCCCCCCACAAAATACATACACATACATAGATACATAGACACAAAGACACAGACAAACAGACACAGACACAGACGCACACAAAAGAAACAGAAACAGAAACACACACACACACACACACACACACACACACACACACACACACACACGCACGCATGCATACACACACACGCATGCTCCCAAACGCGCCCACAGAGATGGGGGGGGGGGAGGAGGAAAGGGGCAGAAGGGAAGAAGGAAGGGAGGGAGGGCGGGGAGACAAAGAGATGAGGAGTGAGGAGGATGAAGTAGGAAAAAGACAGGAACTGGGAGAGGGGAGAGGACAGAACAAACTGGAGAGGGACAGGAAAAGAAAGGGAGAGGACAGGAGGACGGGAGAGAAAATGAAAGGAAGGAGAAAAGAAGGAAACAGAAGAGCGAAGGAGAGGGAAGAGGAGAGAGAGGAAAAGGGAGGAAATAGCGAAGAGAGAAGCAGAGAGAAGGGGAGAGGAGAGGGAGGAGAAAAGAAGAGAGAGAGAAGAGCGAAGGAGAGAGAGAAGAGGAGAGGGAGGAGAAAGGAAGGAGAAAAGAGGGAAACAGAGAAGAGCGAAGGAGAGAGGAGAGGCGAGGGAGGAAAAAGGAGGAGAGAGGTCTGCCAAGGCAAAAAAAAAAAAAGGGGGGGGGGGGGGGGGGGGAAGAGAGGAATGCTTGAAGCACAATGCATCAGAAGAAAACGGGAGGAACCAAAACAGCGGCACCGAACACAAACACCACTTTTTGGAACGCGGTGCACCGCAACATAACGCAACGCAACGTGACGCGATGTGACGCAACGCAACACACCGCAAGGGATTTGAGTGGCGGAATAAAGCGGCGTGAGTAGGAACGGAATGAAGGAGAGAAAAATAAAGGAGGGAGAGAGCAGAAGCGTTGAAGAAAATAGGAGAGTAGAGAGGGAATGGGAGGAATAAAGGGAGGAGGAGTGGAGGGTGGGGGTGGGGTGGGGGGACGGGGCAGATGACGGGTGGAAGGAGAGAAAGAAAGAGGAAGGCTGGAGAGAAAAAAGAGGAAGGCTAGAGAGAAAGAAAGAGGATGTGTGGAAAGAGAGAAAGATGAATGATGGAGAGAAAGAAAAGAGGAATGATGGAAAGAAAGAAAGAGGAAGGGTGGAGAGAAAGAAAGAGGAAGGGTGGAGAGAAAGAAAGAGGAAGGTTGGAGAGAAAGAAAGAGGAAGGGTGGAGAGAAAGAAAGAGGAAGGGTGGAGAGAAAGAAAGAAAGAGGAAGGGTGGAGAGAAAGAAAGAGGAAGGGTGGAGAAAAGAAAGAAAGAAAGAGGAAGGGTGGAGAGAAAGAAAGAGGAAGGGTGGAGAGAAAGAAAGAGGAAGGATGGAGAGAAAGAAAGAGGAAGGGTGGAGAGAAAGAAAGAGGAAGGGTGGAGAGAAAGAAAGAGGAAGGATGGAGAGAAAGAATAGTAGGGAAGAGGAGAACAGAAGAAAAGGAAAGGGCGGGGAAGAGAGAGAGAGAGAGAGAGAGAGAGAGGAGAGAGAGAGAGAGAGAGAGAGAGAGAGAGAGAGAGAGAGAGAGAGAGAGAGAGAGAGAGAGAGAGAGAGAGAGAGAGGCAGAGAGAATAGAGACAGACAGAGACAGACAGAGACAGACAGACAGAGACAGACAGACAGACAGACAGACAGACAGACAGAGAGGTGCAGATGTAGATCAGGTTGAGTGTTTCTGGTCTTTTTTTTCTTCTTGTCCTTCTGGAGCTCTTTCGTGTCTATCTTTCTGTCTTTGTTTTCCTTTTTTTTTCTTCTCTTCTTCTTTCTCATCCTCTTCTTCGACTTCTAAGATTCTTTCTTTTCACTCTTTTTTCTTCTCTTCTTCCTTCTTTTCCTCTTCTTCTACTTCTAAGATTCCTTCTTTTTCTCCTCCTCTTCTTCTCTTCTTTTCATCTTCTTCTACTTCGAAGATTCCTTCTTTTCTTTCTCTTTTTTCTACTCCTCTTCTTCATTCTTTTCATCTTTTTTTCTCCTCTTCTTCCTTCTTTTCATCTTCTTCTACTTCTAAGATTCTTTCTATTCTTTCTTCTTTTTTCTCTCCTCTTCATCTTTCTTTTCATCTTCTACTTCTAGGATTCCTTCTTTACCTCCTTTTTTCTGTTCTTTCTTTCATCTTCTTTTAAGATTCCTTCTTTTACCTCTTTTTTCTCTTCTTTCTTTTCATCTTCTTCTAAGGTTCCTTCTTTTCCTTCAGCTTTTTTTTATCTTCTTCATTCTTTTCATCTTCTTCTGCTTCTAAGATT
>JASPKP010000702.1:12500-38430 GCA_030674155.1 Stramonita haemastoma
TCTATGGAGGGCACACAAATACAGAGATTAAAACACACATAGATGGACATAGACAGAAAGAAACAGCTAACTATACAATTTAGCAATTATTACACATACATATACGGTACAGATTTAAATAGCTATAAGTTAACCTACGCACACACACTTGCATCCTTGTTCCAACTCAACACATAACGATACTCTACAAATATTAAAAAGGTTACACATAAGAGGTAGCTTCTGGGGTAAAGTAGTATATTCTATAGCGTGCCAGTCAGAAACATGCTTGCTGGTTTTCACAGATTTTTCAAAGTATGAAAAAATAAACTGTAACTGGCTTGGTGGTTGAAACCATGGATCAAAACCAGGTAAGGATTAGAAAGTAAAAAAAAAAAATCATCATTTGCAAGTCCATGTGTTACATCTTTGGCCTAGCATATGAAACTTATAACACATAAGCGAGACACTTGCGCGCGCGCACACACACACACACACACACACACACACACACACACACACACACACACACACACACACACGCATCACACACACAAACACACACACAAACACACACACATAGATACACACACACACGTGTGCGCGCATGCTCACGCAAACACACTCACAGCCATCTACATGAAGATATTTAACTCACCAGCATTATTCTACTTCTTGTCCTAAAAGTCCTCCTCCTCCCCCTTTTCTCCTCCTCCACCTTTTCTCCTCCTCCTTCTTCCACCTTTTCTTCCTCTCCCCTTTCTTCCGCCTCATCCTCTTCCTCCTCTTTTTCCTGCCTGCTTCCTGTTTTGACAAGTTGTCTTCATCTGCTTTTTTTCCTTCTTCCTTTTCTCCTCTTTGTTTTTGTTGTTCCTGTTGATTTTCTTGTAGTTGCTCTTGTTGTTCTTGTATATTTTTGCTGTTCTTGTTCTTTTCTTGTCGTTCTTTTTCTTCTTCTTCTTGTTCCTGTCGTTCTTGTTCTGGTTGTTCTTTGTTGCTGTATTTCTGTTGTCTTGTTCGTGACCTCGTTGTTGTTCTATTGTTTGTTTGCTCTTGTTCGTTTTCTTCTTGTTCTTACTTTTCTTCTTGTTTTTCTGTCTGGTGCTTTTTTGTTCTGTTGTTGTTGTTTTTTATGGTCGTTGTTTTTAGTTGTTAAGTTGTTGTTGCTCTTCTCCTTCTTGTTTTTTTTTCTTTTTTCTTTGTGTTGTACTTTTTCATCTTGCTCTTTTTTTCTTCTTGTTTTGTTCTTGTTTCGTGTTTTTTTTTCTTGTTGTCGTTCTTGTTCTGTTGTTGTTCTTCTTTTGTTGTTGTTGTTCTCCTTTTTGTTTTCTTGTTGTTGTTGTTAGTCTTCTTCTTCTTCTTGTTGTCTTCATTCTCTTGTTCTTCTTCATGCTCTTGTTGTTCTTGTCCTTGTTCTTGTTGTTGTTCTTCTTAATATTCTTCTTCTTTTTTTGTCCTTCATCTTGGAGTTCTTGTTGTCCTTATAATTTTTCTTGTTGTTATTGTTATTCTCCTTCTTTTTCAGCATGTTGTTGTTGTTGTCATCGTCGTTATTTTTTTTCTTCTGCTTCTTTTTCAGAATCTTGTTGTTGTTGTTCTTCCTCCTCTCTTCTTCTGTGTTGTTGTTGTTGTTGTTCATGTTACTGTTGTTGTTCTTCTTTTTGTTGTTGTGGTTCATCTTGTTGTTTTTCTGTTTCTTGTTGTTCTTTCTATTGTTGTTCTTCTTCTTGTTGTTGTTTGTCTTGTTGATGTTGTTCGTTATCTTCTTCTATGTTGTTGTTTTTTTTCGTCTTATTCCTCTTGTTGTTTGTTGTATTCCTCCTCCTTGTTGTTCTTCTTCTCTTCCTCTTCTTCTTCAGCTTCTTGTTGTTCTTCTTGTTCTTTTCTTGTTCATGTTGTTGTTTTTTTCTTCTTCTTTGTGTTGTTGTTCTTGTTTGTTTTTTTCGTCTTGTTGCTGCTCATTTTGTTGTTGTTCTGTTTTCTTGTTGTTGTTGTTGTTCTTTTTTTTGGTTGTCTTGTTGTTACTGTTCTTTCTGCTCTTGTTCTTCTTTTCTTTTTGTTGTTGTTTCTCTTTTTCTTTGTTGTGTTTTTCTTTTTGTTGTTGTTTTGTTGTTCTTCTCATTCTCTGTTTTGTTTGTTTTTCTTTTGTTTTGTTCTTTCTTTGTTTTTCTTGTTGTTGTTGTTGTCCTTCATACTGTTGTTTGTTCATTGTTGTTGTTTTTTTCTTGTTGTTTGGTCATTTTTGTTCTTGTTGTTGTTTTTATGTTGTTCGTCTTGCTGTTCTTTTTTGTTGCTTTTGTTGTTGTTCTTTTTCTTATCGCTGTTGTTCTTGTTTTGTTGTTGTTCTTCTTCTTTTCCTTCTTCGTCTTCTTCTAGTTCATTGTCTCTTCTTTTTGTTGTTGTTGCTATTGTTCTTTGTTATCTTGTAGTTGTTCTTTTTGTTGTTTGTCTTCTTCTCCTTTGTGTTGAAGTTCTTGTCATTGCTATTGTTGTTGTTGTTCATCTTCTTGTTGTTCTTGTTATTTTTCATCGTTTTGTTTTTTCTTTTTCTTATTCATCTTATTGTTCTTGTTGTTGATTATGTTTTTGTTCTTGTTCTTGTTGTTTTTGTGGTTCTGCTTGTTGTCATATCTTTTTCTTGTTGTCTTCTGTCTTTTCTCCCTCTTTTTCTTCTTTCTTGGTCTCTTGTGTTCTTTGGCTGTTTGGTATTTCATTCATCTTCTCCTTTCTGTCCATTTTGTTTTCCGCCTCGTCTTTTTCGGCCTCATCTTTGCAGTGATCTTTATCTTCTTTGCCGTGTATTGTCTACATTCTCCTCTGTGTTCATCTTTTGTGTTGATGTTTGTTTTCCTTTTCCCCTTTCTCTCCTTTTCTTCTTGTTGCTGTCTTACGTTTTCCTTCATTGTCGTCTTTTTCTGTTCTTTGTCTTTTTCCTCTGCATTTTTTTCTCTCTTTTCTTGTTCTTTTTTTCTGGATTTCTTTTTCTGTGTTGGATTTTTGTCCTTTCTGTGTTTTCTATATTTACAAAGTCCTTGTTATTTTGATGTCTTTCTTATCTTCGTCAGTGTTGTCAACTGTTCCCTTGTAGTCGTCATTTTCATCATGTCGTCTTCTCTCTTTTCTTGTTTTCTTTCAGGATTTTCTGTGTTGGATTTTTGCTTTCTGTGTTTTCTACATTTATAAAGTCCTTGTTATTTTGATGTCTTTCTTTTCTTCATCAGTGTGTCAGCTTCTCCTTTGCAGTCGTCATTTTCATCATCAACTACAGACTCTTTTGCTCAGTTTCTTCTTCTTCCTCTCTTTTTTCTGTTTTCTGATTTTTTTTCCCTTGTTGGTCGACATTGTTATTTTTTTTCTTTATAATTAACGGGTCTTTTTGTTTGTTTTTCTTTCTTTTTTTCTTCCTTGTTCTCCTCTTTCTTGTTCTTTTTTATGGTCTTCTTGGTTATTGTTTTTGTTGTTGTTGCTCTTCTTCTTTTTCCTCTTCTTCTTTTTGTTGTTATTGTTCTTCGTCTCCTTCTTCTTATCTTTCTTCTTCCTTTTCTTCTTCGCAATTCTTCTATGCAATTCTTGTTCTTCACAATTCTTCTTCGCAATTCTTCTTGTTATTGGTCTTGATCTTGTGTTGTTGTTGTTTCCTTCTTCTTCTTTATTGTTTTCCATTTCCTTTTTGTTGTCGTTTGTTCCTTCCTCCGCTGCTCTGTGCTGTGTCTTTGTGTTCTCGTTTCTTCTGTTCCCCTCCACCAATTCTTCTGTTTTTACTTTTCCTCCTCCTCCTCTCTCCTTCCTCTCCTCTCCTCCTCCTCCTCTCCTCTCTCCTCCCTTCTCCTTCTCCTCCCTCCTCCTCTCCTCTCATCCTCCCTCCTCCTCCTCCTCTCTCTCTCCTCCCTCTCTCTCCTCCTCCTCTCTCCTCCTCCTCCTCTCTCCTCCCTCCCTCCTTCCTCCTCCCTCTCTTCTCTCTCCCTTCTCTCTTCTCTCCTCCTCCTTCCTTCTCCTCCTCCCTTTCCCTCTCCCTCCTCCCTCCTCTCTTCTCCTCCTCCTCTCCTCCTTCCTTCTCCTCCTCCTCTCCTCTCCTCCCTCTCCTTCTCCCTTCTCTCCTCCTCCTCCTTCCTCCTCCCTTCCTCCTCCTCCTCCTCTCTCTCTCCTCCTCCTCCTTCTCCTCCCTCCTCCTCCTTCTCCCTCCTCCTCCCTCCTCCTCTCCTCTCCTCTCTCCTCCTCCTCTCCTCCTCCTCCTCTCTTCTCCTCCCTCTCTCCTCCTCCTCTCTCCTCCTCCTCCCTCTCTCTCCTCCTCTCTCTCCTCTCCTCCCCCTCCTCTCCTCTCTCTCCTCCTCTCCTCTCTCCTCCTCCGTTCTCTCTCTCCCTCCTCCTCTCTCTCCTCTCCTCCTCTCTCTCTCCTCAAGCTTTTCCTCCCCCTGATTAATCAGATCTCGATCTGCTGACCGACTTCGAATCTCGTTCAAGAGATTTCCCCCTAGTTAACATCATGCCGATCCGCTTCCCTAAAGTCCTTCACATGAGACTATTATTAACAATATTAACAAATCTGCATACACACGGGACCGCATGAAAAAAAGCACATGAATGCTTATTCTGTTATCCTCGATACAAAAGAATAAATAAATAAATAAATAAATAAATAAATAAACTGAGGTCCCGTGTGCAAGCGCCACGCAAACATCTTGCGCACGAGTAAATTCTGTTCCGCTTTTCGGAAGAGTAGGCCACAAAGTGCCAGTGGGAATGAATGATAAATTTTAACAAAACTGCATACACATGGGGACCTCCTCTACCACACCTTCCGCCTCCCACCTTCCACCTCCTCACCACCATCTACACTCCTACCTCCTCCCCCATCCACGTCACCTCACTACCACATCCTCGCCCCTCCTACACCTTCTTCCGCCTTCCCGAGTCCCCACCACCTCCCTCGACCATCACACTCCTCCACCTCAACCATGACCTCCCTCCTCCCACCACCACCTCCTCCCACCACCACCCCTCCGCACCACCCCACCACTCCACCCTACCACCACCTCCTCACTTCCCACCACCCTCCTCCACTCCCCACCACCACCTCCCCCACCTCCCACCCCTCTCCACCTCCCCCCCCCACACCTCCTCCCTTCCCACACCTCCTCCACTCCCCACCACTCCTCCTCCACCACCCCTCCTCCTCCTCCTCACCACCTCCTCCCCCCCTCCTCACCACCACCTCCTCCTCCCCACCTCCTACTCCACCACCACCCCCTCCTCCCCACCTCACCCCTCCTCCTCCCCACCACCTCCTCCTCACTCACCCCACCCCCCTCTTTCACCACCTCCTCCTCCTCCTCCCCCACCTCCTCCGCTCACCACCTCCTCCTCCTCCTCTCCCACCACCTCCTCCTCTCACCACCATCCTCCTCCTTCTCTCACCACCACCTCCTCCTTATCTCACCACCTCCTCCTCCTCCTCTCACCACCTCCTCCTCCTTCTCCTCACCACCACCTCCTCTCACCACCTCCTCCTCTCACCACCTCCTCTAACCACCACCTCCTCCTTATCTCACACCTCCTCCTTACCTCACCACCACCTCCTCACCTCACCACCCCTCCTCTCACCACCCCTCCTCTCACCACCTCCCTCCTCTCACCACCCCTCCTCTCTCCACCACCTCTCCTCCTTCTCACCACCACCTTCTCTCTTATGTTTGTGTATTGTCCGTTTTCTTCTTCAGTGTTCTTTCATGGCGTAATTTTTTTCTTATTATTTTCTTTTTTTTTCCTTTGTTATGTTCCAATTTTATTTTGTTTTTGCTGTCTTCGCTGATATATTTTTTTTTTTTTTACTTTTCTTCCTTTTTCTCTGTAGTTTTTGCTGTTGTTATTGTTGTTTTTGCTGTTGTTGATCTTCGTCTGACTCTTCTGCTTCTTCATCCATCTCTTCTCAGTCAACGTTTTCAAGTCTGCTCTTTGCTGCTGTCTTCTCTCTTTTTGGTCACCGCTTGTTTTTTTTGTCTGCCGCTTTGTCTTGTGTCTGTTCTTTGTGTTTTTTTGTTTGGTTGTTTTTTTTCCATCGTCTTTCTGTTGTTTTTTTCCTCTGCGTCTTTCTGTTGTTTTTCTTTTCTCTTCTGTCTTTCCGTTGTTGTTTCTCCTCTGCGTCTTTCCGTTATTTTGTTTTTTCTTCTGCGTCTTTCTGTTGTTCTTTTCTTTTTCTTCTTCGGCTTTCTGTTGTTCTTTTCTTTTTCATCTGTGTCTTTCCGTTGTTGTTTCTCTTCTGCGTCTTTCTGTTGTTTTTTCTTCTGCGTCTTTTTCTGTTTTTCGTTTTCTTCTGCGTCTTCCTGTTGTTCGTTTCTTTATCTTCTGCGTCTTTCTGTTGTTGTTTTTTCTTCTGCGTCTTTCCTTTGTTGTTTTTTCTTTTGCGTCTTTCCGTTGTTCATTTCTTTTTCTTCTGCGCCTTTCTGTTGTTCTTTCTTTTCTTCTGTGTCTTTTTCTGTTTGTGTTTTTTCTTTTGCGTCTTTCTGTTTTTTCTTCTGCGTCTCTGTTTTCTTGTTCATTTTTCTGTCTTTTCTTCTTCGTCTTTCCGAGGTTGTTTTTCTTCTGTGTGTTTCCCTTGTTTTTTCTTCTTCGTCTTTCCGGTTCTTTTTTTCCGTTGTTCTTTTCCTTTTCTTCAGCATCTTTCTGTTTTTTTTTTCTGCGTCTTTTTCTGGTTTTGTTTCATCTTCTGCTTTTCTTTCTTATTTTTGTTGTTTTTTCTTCTGCGTCTTTTCTCTGTTTTTTTTTGCGTCTTTCTGTTTTTTTGTCCTCTCTTCTGGTCTTTGCTTCTTGTTTTTCTTTGTTTTTTCTTTCCGTTTTGTTGTTTTTTTCTTTGAGTCTTTCCTTTGTTATTTTTTCCCTTTGTATCTTTCTGTTTTTTTTTTTTTTTTCCCTTGCAACTTTCTGTTGTTCTTTTTCTTTTTCTTCAGCGTCTTTCTGTTGGTTGTTTTTTCTTCTGCGTCTTTCCGTTGTTTTTTTCCGTTGTTCGTTTCTTTTTCTTCAGCGTCTTTCTGGGTTTTTTTTCTTCTGCGTCTTTCCGTTGCTTTTTCCCTTCTGCATCTTTTTGTTTTTTTCTTTTTCTTCTGCATCTTTCTGTCGTTGGTTTTTCTTTTGCGGCTATCCATTGTTTTGTTTTTTTTTCTTCTGCGGCTTTCTGCTGTTTTTTGTCTTGTACGTCTTTCTGTTCTTCTGCATCTTTTTCTGTTTTTCTTCTGCGTATTTTCGCTGTTGCTTTTTCTTCTGCGTTTTTTTTCCGTTTTTTTTCCCCTTCTGCTTCTTTATTCTTTTTCTTTTTCTCCTTCGTCTTTCTGTTGTTCTTTTCTTTCTCTTCTGCGTCTTTCTGTTGTTTTTTTTCTTCTGTCGTCTTTCTGTTCTTTTCTTTTTCTTCTTCGTCTTTCTGTTGTTCTTTCCTTTTTTTCTGCGTCTTTCTGTTTTTTTTTCGTCTTTGTATTTTTTTTTTTTATGTTTTCTTCTTTGTTTGTGTTCTTTTTTCTTGCGTCTTTGTGTGTTCTTTCTTCTTCTGGCGTCTTCCTGTTGTTCTTTTTTTCTTGTGCTCTTTCTTTTTTTTTCTTCTCAGCGTCTTTTCGTTTTTTCCCTTCTGCATCTTTCTGTTTTTTTCTTTTTCTTCTGCGTCCTTCTAGTTTGAAAGGAATCTTTTTCTTCTGCGTCTTTCTGTGTTTTTTCCCATCTTTCTGATGTTGTTTGTGGTTTTCTTTTTCTTCTGAGTCTTCCTGTTTGTTGTTGTTGTTTTGTTTTTTTCATCATCATCTTTTTATCGTTGTTTTCTTTTGCGTCTTTCTGTTTTTCGTTTCTTTTTCTTCTCTGTCCTTTCTGTTGTTGTCTTTTCCTTTATTGTCCTTTTGCTTCTGTTGGTTTTCCTGTTCGTTGTTTTTTCTTTTGCGTCGTTCCGTTGTTGTTTTTTTTCTTCTGCATCTTTGTTTTTTTCTTTTTCTTCTGCGTCCTGCTGTGTTTTTAAAGAACATTTTTTCTGTACCTTTCTGTTTTTTTTTTTTTCTTCTTCGTCTTTGTGTTGTTCTTTTTTTTCTTCTTTTGTCTTTGTGTTGTTTTTTTGTTTTTCTTCTTTGTCTTTGTGTTGTTTTTTTGTTTTTCTTCTTTGTCTTTGTGGGGTTTTTTTGTTTTCTTCTTCGTCTTTGTGTTGTTTTTTTCTTTTTCTTCTTCGTCTTTGTGTTGTTCTTTTTTTCTTCTTTGTCTTTGTGTTGTTCTTTTTTTCTTCTTCTTCGTCTTTGTGTTGTTCTTTTCTTTCTTCTTCGTCTTTGTGTTGTTCTTTTCTCTTTCTTCTCAATCTTTTTGTTGTTTTTTTTCTAAATCTTCTGCGTCTTTCTGTTGTTCTTATTTTTTTCTTCGTCTTTCTGTTGTTCTTTTCTTTTTCTTCTTAGTTTTTCTGTTGTTCTTTTCTTTTCTTCAGCGGTTTTGTGTTGTGTTTTTCTTCGCGTCTGTTTTTTTTTTTTCCATATTTCTTGTCTGTTCTCTCTTTTTCTTGTCCAAACCCGTATGTTCCTGAGTTTTGTTTGAATTGTCCTTTTCTGCAATGTTTTACTTTCCTCCATTTTTGTATTTTTCTTTTTGGCAAAAAAAAAAAAATCCCCTACATTTTGAACCATCTTCTTTCACAGTGTTACTTTTCCGCCATGATCTTTTTCTGTTTCGTTTCCTCCAGTTATTTTTGTGTGCTTTTCTCTCAGTTTGTGTTTGTTTTCTCCTTTTTCATATCTTATTATTTTGCTTGTTCATCTCTTTTAATTTTCATTTCTTTCTTCTTTTTTGTTCTTGTTTTAGTTTGTGTTCTTGTTGATGTTTTCATTTTTTTCCTTCTTCTTGTTCTATTGTTGTTGCTTTTGATGTTGTGTTATTTTTGTTGTTGTTATTTCTCTTTTTCTTTCTTTTGTCTTTTTCTTCTTTTACTCTCCCCTCTTTTCTTTTCCTCTTTCTTCTCCTCCTTTTCTTTTTCCTCCTTTTCTTCTCCTCCACTTTCTCTCTTTCTTTCTTCTCCTTTTCTTCTTCCTCCTCCTCCCTTCTTTCTTCCTTCTCTCTCCTCCCCCTCTTTTTCTTCTTCTCCTCCTTTCCTTCTTCTCCATCTTTTCTTCTTTCTCTTTCCTTTTTTTTCTCCTCCCTCCTTTCTTCTTTCTCCTCCTTTTCTTCCTTCTCCTCCTCCTTTTCTTCTTTCGTGTCTTTTTTCTTTTTCTTCCATTCCCTCCTCCTTTTCTTCTTCCTCGTCCTCTTTTTCTTCGTTCTTCTCTTCCTTTTCTTCTCCTTGTGTTCTTCTCCTCTCCTCCTCCTCCTCCTCTATTCCCTTCTCTTTTTTTTCTTCTTACTCCTCTTTTTTTTTTCTCCCTCTCCTCTTTTTTTCTTTCTCCTTTTTTTTTTCCCTCTCTTTCATCCTTTCCTTCCATTTTCTTCTCTTTCTTTGTCGACTCGCTTTTTGTTGTTCCTGTTCTCCTTGGAAGTATTCTGTTTCTCCTCTTTGTTTTTCCTTTCCTTTCTTTGTCTGTTTCTTCTACGTCTGTTTCCCTTTTTTTCAATGCCGTTCTCTTCTCCTCAATCTTTGTTGTCGATTTTCCCCAATCTGCACTGGCATTCTTTTCTTCTTCACTTCTTTTCCTCTTTCACCCTCTTTTTATTCTCGTCTTCTCTTCGTCGTCGTCGTCATTGTTTTCTTCTTCATTGTCGTTCACATTTCGTTATGGGAATCTTTTCTTCTTCTCTGCACTTAAAAAAAAATTCTTCCTCTTGTGTTAGTCTTCCTCTCTCGTTGTCTTCGTTTTGATTGCCTTCATCTGAAGGAAGGAAAATTTAACGGTTTCTCTAAAATACAAATCTTGCAATAATACTGGTTGTGTAATGCTCATATTCATTGCTCATAATGCTTACCATCAATTACACATGCCCGCACCACGCACGCACGCACACACACAACACGCACACACACCACAAACACACACACACACACGCACACACACACACACACGCACACACACAACGCACACACACACAAATACACACCCTCCCTGCCTGACCCCCAGCTGTCCTGCCCTCCTCTAGGACACACTGGCTGATGTCAGCACTGCTCTTTCTAAGGAAACGCCAACCCCTCTTCTAGTGGATGGTGGTCTAGATCAAAGATACTCTACGCACCTGTCTGGAAAGCTAAAAGTCCCGGGTCAATGAGTTGCGGTAGTTCGAATCCCGTTTGAGCCCGAAACTTTTCCCCCATCGATTAGACGATGAGTGGTGGTCTGGGTGCCAGTCTTTTGGATGAGACGATACACCCAGGTTCTGTGTGTTACACATAATTATTTACCGCACGTAAAAGAACCCACGGCAACAAGAGGGTTGTCCCTGGCAAAATTCTGAAAGTAAAAAGCCACTCTGATAGGGAAATAAATGCAGGCAAAAAATGGGTGGCGCTGCTCTTGTGGCGACGTGCTCTCCCTGGAGAGAGAGAGAGTAGCACGAATTTCAGGCAGAGAAATCTTCGTGACTTAAAGTGGTGTAAATATTATTGTAACCCAGGCTCTTTATCCTTCTGCCGGGTACATAGGGTTCTGACTCTTTCACACA
The DNA here is from genome assembly GCA_030674155.1 of Stramonita haemastoma. Taxonomy (NCBI): domain Eukaryota; kingdom Metazoa; phylum Mollusca; class Gastropoda; order Neogastropoda; family Muricidae; genus Stramonita; species Stramonita haemastoma. The sequence goes on from JASPKP010000702.1 coordinate 23,073, forward strand.
AAGAAATAGAAAAAAAACTGGAATAGCTGTTCCAAGGATTTATTGATTGTAAAAATCCTATTGGGTTTTAAGGTGGATAGCAATCTCAAACCATGCCCCAAATCAACTAACTCAAAAGGACAACAGCTTCGTGATGGAGTAGACCACCGACTGGTTTCGTGCTCTCTGCACACAATCCAACATACACAAAAATACTCAGATTAATTACTCTAAAACACCCACTGTGGATAGCACAGTGCAATAACTAAATTAGTGATGGCTTCTTGAGCCATTCCACCGAACCTCAATTTGGTAACAGGTTTTTTGTCATAGTGGCAGAACAACCTCACTCCCAGGGTGTCATCTGTTTCCCTCAACATAAAACACATAGCAATCTAATGCCTAATCTAACCACTAAAGGTGTCAAAACATTTCATCCAGGTTCCGCTTTTGACAACACTGAATCCTGTGGAGTACACAATCAAAGTGCTCTCATTCAATTAAGTCACACGCATGCAACCGGTTACACATAAAATTAACATTTTACATGTCTATTGTCATACACACACACATACACACACACCAAGGTGACGGGTTGGAAGAGACATATGAGTAGGAACAACCCAGATAAAAAATATGTGTGTACCACATTATATCTACCACAACCCTTCCAACCATCTTACTCAGTTGTTCAAACAGAGCACAATATAAAACATGACAAATATTTCTCCTTGAGAAATTCAGCTCAACCTTCACTGAAACAGAGATATTCAATATTCATTCTTCATACACCATAACAACACAAAAAATCAAATATGATTGCCTAAAAATGCTCCAATAATTCACAGTCACTCATAAGGCCAACAGCACCAAAAAACACAACTTATAGCAAGAGAAATGCTTGAATCATCGAAGCATTTCTAATCATAACAATTTACTTTCACCTAAATGACTGCTTCAAACCGGTTCCTCACAGTACTAATGTACCTCTGAAAAATAACGTAATAAAGACACACAACATCTTACTCAAGGTAACTAACACACTATAACATTAACACTCACCTAAAAAAGGGCACGTTGATCACCTAAGAATAGGTGAATAGTAGCCTAAACTACTAACAAAATATGGCTTGCTCTCTCAACGATCAATGATTCACTGTCTCACTGTCGGAGCTTTCTAGAATGTCAACAGGAAGTGCCCAGATCGTTATACTTCCTTTTACTTTTTATTATTTTCTAAATGACTCTAAATCTAAATATAACTAAAACTATTTTATAAATTAAATAAAATACCCACAAAAAATCCTAACATTTCGATTTTTTGTTGACTTAGAAAAAATAAACATGTTTCAGTTTTACAAATGTCTTATCACTGGTGACCTCCTAAAATTTTGTTTCCCCTCCTAAACAAAACTTTCGGTGGGTTACACATTCCCCCCCTAAAAAAAAATGTTTTGTAATTATCATTGTAAAAAAAATGAAAAAACATTTCTGACATCCAACCCGCTTTTGATTACCTTCAAAAAGAAAAAAAAAAAATCAAAATGTTCAAATGTTATACTTTCAGCTAGACCCCTCTGCCAGCCTCCGCATTAATCCAATGAGTGCATCAAAGAATGCCACTCGGCACGAGTCTGGGACAGCTTTTTCAAACTCCATCAACTTAATGATGAGACTGTACAAGTTATCTTCTTGTTTGGGTCTTTGCTGACACTGATGGGCTAAGTTCAATTTCTCCACTGGTCGACGTACACGCGACGACCTTCTTAGTTCTGGAACCACAGGAGGTTCCTGCACCTCTTCAGTGTGCAACCTATCCCCACTATCTGATGATTCATCTTGAGGTGGGTTTTCCTCCTCTGCCTCCTGTGATGCCTCCTGATCAGCATCTTCATTTTCTCCCTCTGGTTCATCCTGCAGTATCTCCTCTGAGTCTGGCTGATCAGCCAGCTCCCCTGACTCTCCTCTATGCTGCATTTCTCCCTGAGGAGCAGGAATGAACTCTGGCGCAGAAACCCTCAGTGTGGAGTCTGGTCCACACTGCATATCTATACGCAAAGGCTCATCACCAAGATACTCAGGTTCTTCCTCGCCTTCTTCCACCAGTTGGTTATCTGTTTTGTCCTCTGCCTTTGACTCCTTTGCCTTCTGCTTTTGTGGTCTACATCCTCCATCTTCTGCATCAATTTCCCCAATGGGTAGCAGCAGATTTCTATGGAGCGTTCTGACTGGACCCTGTCCATCTTCCCTCTGTACTGTGTATACTGGTACATCTGTTTTCTTTGCCAAAACCCTGAAGATAAATGGTTCCCATTTATCATCAATCTTGGACTTCAGCTGTGGTCCTACTTTACGGACTAGACACCTGTCTCCTTGTTCTAGCTCTGCAGCACGAGCACCAGCATCATAACGAGACTTGTTCTTCTGACTCGTTTTCTCGGAGTTTTCCTTTGCCAGGGCATAGGCAGTGCCTAAACTCTCCTTCAACTTCTTGATGTACTGGCTGGGGTTTGAAACTTTCTCATTGTTCAGTTTTATCCCAAAAGCCAAATCCACGGGTAGCTGTGGGTAGCGTCCGAAAAACAAGTAGTATGGTGAGAATCCAGTGGTTTCATGGACTCTGGCATTGTAGGCATGGACTATAGATTTCAACTGCTTCCTCCAGTCTTGCTTCTTCTCATCTTCCAGACTCCTTAGCATGCCGAGTAGGGTCCTGTTCCAACGTTCAACTGGATTTCCCGAAGGATGGTAAGGAGTTGTCCTACACTTGCGGATACCTGCTACAATGCATAGCTCTTTGACCAATTTGGACTCGAAGTCTCTTCCTTGATCAGAGAGAATCTTTCTCGGAAACCCATACACCATGAAAAATTCATCCCACAGGGCTTTTGCAACTGCACGGGCTGTTTGGTCTTTTGTAACCACAGCTTGCGCAAACTTTGTGAAATGATCCATTATCACCAGGATGTTCTTTTTGTGCCCCCTTTCTTCTACTGTCAAAAAGTCAATAGACAGAAGTTCGAGTGGATATGTGGTCTCGATGGTATGCATAGGCGCTTTTTGTGGTCTGGAGCCTCTAAAAATGCATCTTCCACATTTCTTGATCCTTTCCTCTATATCTCTGCTCATATAAGGCCAGAAGAATCTCATCTGAGCTTGGCGAATGGAACTTTCTAAATGGGGATGATACAAATCATCATGGATTCCCTTAATCGCCTGCCTTCTATGTGAGAGCGGTATGCACAACTGCCACTTTGGCTTGTTGTCTCCTCCTATGATCCTTCTGTACAGAACTCCATCTCGGATCTCCAGTTTTGCTTGTTCTCTGGCATAAATTCTCAGTTCTGCTGGTCTTCCCCTGAGCTTTGTGGGATCAATTTCCTGCTTCTGCTGCAACTGTTTTATCACACTTGCCAAGGTTGTGTCTGCAGCTTGGTGCTTTTGCCACTCTTGTCTCGGAATAGTGGGTGAATCCATCTCAGGATCTTGGATCTTGTCGTCCAGTGTTCCAGGCTCTTTGACTAATTGATCTACTGCTGGAACAAAGTGTTGTTCTGGAGCTATTTGATCAGTCCTCTTCGACGCCACTCCTAGCTTGTTGATCACAATTCCTCTTGCTTCCATGATCGCGTTGACTGTATCTTTATCAACACAGGTATGCTCGCTTGCCTCTTCTTCAAACCTCTTTGCTTTTTCCAGAAAAAATTTTGTGTTTTCCAGTACCTTCCTGTATTCTTCATCTTCTTCTGGAGCTTCCTGTTTCCGCCTTGACAGTGAGTCTGCATCGATGTGGCTGGACCCTTTCCGGTACTGTAATTCAAAGTCATACGCTGACAGGGCTGCCAGCCATCTGTGACTGGTGGCGTCCAACTTCGCATTCTTCAGGATGTAACAGAGTGGGTTGTTATCTGTGACAACAGTGATATGCGAGCCTAGGACATACTCATTGAACTTCTCAGTCAAAGCCCATTTGAGTGCAAGGAACTCTCTTTTGTGAGCTGGGTAATTCTGCTCAGTCTTGTTCAGTGATCGGCTTGCATACGCTATCACCCTAAGCTTCCCATCCTGCTCTTGATACAGCACTGCTCCAATTCCTGTGCCACTGGCATCACAATGCAGTTTGAAGGGTTTGCCTCTATCGGCAATGGCAATCACTGGTTCTGACGTAAGCGCCTCTATCAGCTTGTCGAATGCTTCCTGCTGGTCTTTTTTCCACAGGTGCGAAATGTCAGAGTTCAAAGTAAGATTTCCCTTTTTTCCACCTGTCTTGGCTTTTTGTGGGCAGTAACCTGCGGTGAGGTCATTGAGTGGTTTTGCCAGTTTTGAGAAATTTGATATGAACCTTCTGTAGTACCCTGCAAAACCACAGAACTGCTTCACTTCCCTGATTGTCCTTGGTGTCGGCCAGGATTTCAATGTTTCCAACTTCTCTGGGTCTGGCTTTATCCCCTCACCTGAGATGATGTACCCCAGGTGTTTTACGGTGGAAGTGCCAAAGATACACTTTTCTGGGTCCAATTTCAATTTGAACCTTCTCAACTTTTCTAAGGCTTGGATGGTTCTCTCTTCCAACTCCTCAAGTGTTTGGCCATAAATCAACAGATCATCCATGAAGATGATCAGTTCACTGAGGTTGACATCAGTGAAAACAGTCTCCATCAGTCTTTGGAATGTGTGTGGGCTGTTCTTCAATCCCATTGCCATTCGTTCAAACTGGTACAGTCCAAACGGTGTCGTAAATGCAGAGATTTGCTTGGCCCGATCCGTTAGTCTCACCTGATAGAAAGCCTTGCTCAGATCTACTTGGGAGAAGTATTTGGCACCACTAAGGGCCAGAAAAATCTCCTCTATCTTTGGGATGGCATAGCTATCACTGACTGTCCTGGCATTGACCTTCCGGTAGTCAACACACATTCTGAGCTTCCCTGACTTCTTTCGTACTAGCACGATGGGACTTGCATACGGGGAAGTTGACGGGGAGATTATCCTCGCTTCAAGCAGGTCTTTGATGTGCTGTCTTGCTTCTTCAAAATCCCTTTGAGGAATTGGCCGTGGTCTTTCTCTTATGTGAGGCCCATCTTCTAGTATGATGTCATGGAAAATATTTGGTGCTTCACCCAAATCAAATTCATGTTTAGTGAAAACATCATCATACTGCTTCAGCCTCTCTGCAAATCTTTGTCTCCATTCTGGAGTGATGTTCTCCCCAAACTTGACTGGAAGTGTGGGTGAACTTCCTTGACCATTTCCCTTAGTGTGTACAACATTTACACTATTCATACCTTTGACAACTTGAGCACTGCGACCACTCTCACTCGCTCCCTTACATCCATCATCTGCAGTCTCACCACACGTTCCCACTACCTGAAAAATCTTTGCCACATCATACTCATCTCCTATTAAAAACAAATCAACAACAGTCTGACCCCGTTTCAATACAACATCATCATCAGTGGGGTTCACAATCTCTATCCAAAATGCATGCAAACACTCTACAGGCACTTTGCATGCTACTACTCCTACCCCTTCTGGTAAGGAATCTCTTTCAGGCTCTTGCACCAGTACATGTGTCACATGGCGTGCCAATGACACTTTAGCAGAACACTTTACTTGGATGCTTGACCTAGCTGGGACAGTAGCATCCCTTCTGCTCATCTTTGCTGGTCCTAATCGACCTTCCATGTTGCCTTTGCATGCAATGCTGAACATCAGCGAGGAAATCCATGGAACATTTTGTGGAGTGTTCCCTGTTTTGTGATGTGCCAGTTGTCTAAATACATTCGTTCCGACTATGACAGGAACCTTTTCTGAGTAGGAGGTGTCAACTCCAACAAGAGCAAGAATTTCTACAGAGTTATCATTTCCCACTACTGATTTTGGGAGACTACATGTTATCTCCACAACACCTACATAGGGTATGTCATGTCCCCCTGCACCTGTCACTTTCAGATCAACTGGTAACACTTTATCAATATCTTGCAACTCTACCTTATCTTTCAAACATTCGTCATAGAACTTTTTTGAGATCACAGTAACCTGTGAACCACTGTCCATGAGTCCACGTGTCCTTATACCTTGTACTGTGATGTCCGTTTCCAGCGCTGGTCCAATGAGGGCTTCCATGGCTCCCGTTGGTCCGTCTAACTCCCCCAGCACTGTGGTTGAGTCCAGGGTGACAGTCCGTCTGGAACACATGTTTTTGCACCGTCAAGTGCACCTGGCGTGCCTTCACTTCTGCCCGAATGATCCGGAGACCATCAGGCAGATCACCTTCTTGTCGTGGCAGGATCCTTGTGGGCGTTGCATCATCTCCCCGGATGTAACCTGTCAGGTCGAGGACTTCTCTCGGTTGCACGGTCAGCACGGTGTTTGTTTTCAGCCTCACTGGTTGTCGTGGGAGATCCTGCTCCACGGTGTTTGGAGCAGTCCTCAGCTTTTGTTGATTGTGGGGGCGGAGGATTTCAGGTGGAAAAGTCACAGATCGCCCCGCTGCTGTGACTCTCTCCCGTTTAAATGGTACCTTGCCGGTCCTGTGCTCCCACGTCTGGATGGAGGGTAGTTGGGACAATTTTTGGCAAAGTGAGAACCCACCTCACCACACCGGAAACATGGTCCCCTGGGTCGTAGCGTTCTACTGGTGGCTTGTGTCGGTGCATTCTCACTTTGGAGTTTTCTGGCCACCAGGTCGGCCAGCTTCTGCAGGTCTTCCTCAGACTGTGCCACAGGTGTGGAGGTCTGCTGCGTGTGGCACTTCGTCTCCTGCCGAACTGCTGCTGTGGCTGCCAAATCCATGTCATCCAGCAGCTTGACATGGTGGTACACCTCCATGGTGTCTGGAGCAGCTAACCCCGGGAACCCAAATTTGGTTCGCATCTCCATGCACAACGGCTGGTTGTGCGCCCCCAGTCCTTTTAAGAAGGTCCGGTATAGCTTGACTCGGGCCTCCTCATCTGTGAATTTTGTTATTTTATTCATTTCCACCCAGTCTCCCCACATCCTTAATAAAAAACTGGAGGCTGACTCTGTCCTCTTGATATGCGTGTTGTTTACAAAGTCCAGGTAGAGGTCTTCGGCAGAACGAATGCAGCCAAACTCCCTTTTTATTTTGTCTAGTATCTCAGAGACAGTAGTGCAATTTTTTACCCGTTCCCAGGCCAGTCCCTTCAGACTACTCCGGACCCGGCCCAGAACATCTGGCACAGGATGATCCTCCTTCTCCAGCTGTTCCACCTGTCCAATCCACTCAGCACATGATGCCTCGTTGGAGTTGGTGGGTGGCTGACCGCTGAATGTCTTCAGTCGAATCACTTGTGGGGGGATGACGGTCACATTCGTCACAGGCGGTGGAGGTGGTGCTCCCAGGTGATGTGGGTTTGCCTTCCGTAACTCATCCAGTTCTTGCTGTAGCCGTTGTTCCTCTGCTTGCGTCCTTGCCATGGCCTCTTCTAACATGCGTCGTAGGTCAGCAATTTCTTCGTTGTCTCTGTTCTTCTCGGTCCCCGTCCGTTCTGTGTGTCCAGAGGAGCTGACTGGGACAGGGTTTGTGCTATTACCACCAGTAGCCATAGTTGTGTTTTTTTTTTTTTTTTTTTTTTTTTTTTTCTTTTCTTGTTTATTTATTTATTTTTATTTTATTATATTTTTTTTTTCTTCCCCCTTTTTTTTTCTTTCTTTTAGAGACGATTTCGTCCCTTATTGGGCGCCACTTTATGTAACCCAGGCTCTTTATCCTTCTGCCGGGTACATAGGGTTCTGACTCTTTCACACAAAGAAATAGAAAAAAAACTGGAATAGCTGTTCCAAGGATTTATTGATTGTAAAAATCCTATTGGGTTTTAAGGTGGATAGCAATCTCAAACCATGCCCCAAATCAACTAACTCAAAAGGACAACAGCTTCGTGATGGAGTAGACCACCGACTGGTTTCGTGCTCTCTGCACACAATCCAACATACACAAAAATACTCAGATTAATTACTCTAAAACACCCACTGTGGATAGCACAGTGCAATAACTAAATTAGTGATGGCTTCTTGAGCCATTCCACCGAACCTCAATTTGGTAACAGGTTTTTTTGTCATAGTGGCAGAACAACCTCACTCCCAGGGTGTCATCTGTTTCCCTCAACATAAAACACATAGCAATCTAATGCCTAATCTAACCACTAAAGGTGTCAAAACATTTCATCCAGGTTCCGCTTTTGACAACACTGAATCCTGTGGAGTACACAATCAAAGTGCTCTCATTCAATTAAGTCACACGCATGCAACCGGTTACACATAAAATTAACATTTTACATGTCTATTGTCATACACACACACATACACACACACCAAGGTGACGGGTTGGAAGAGACATATGAGTAGGAACAACCCAGATAAAAAATATGTGTGTACCACATTATATCTACCACAACCCTTCCAACCATCTTACTCAGTTGTTCAAACAGAGCACAATATAAAACATGACAAATATTTCTCCTTGAGAAATTCAGCTCAACCTTCACTGAAACAGAGATATTCAATATTCATTCTTCATACACCATAACAACACAAAAAATCAAATATGATTGCCTAAAAATGCTCCAATAATTCACAGTCACTCATAAGGCCAACAGCACCAAAAAACACAACTTATAGCAAGAGAAATGCTTGAATCATCGAAGCATTTCTAATCATAACAATTTACTTTCACCTAAATGACTGCTTCAAACCGGTTCCTCACAGTACTAATGTACCTCTGAAAAATAACGTAATAAAGACACACAACATCTTACTCAAGATAACTAACACACTATAACATTAACACTCACCTAAAAAAGGGCACGTTGATCACCTAAGAATAGGTGAATAGTAGCCTAAACTACTAACAAAATATGGCTTGCTCTCTCAACGATCAATGATTCACTGTCTCACTGTCGGAGCTTTCTAGAATGTCAACAGGAAGTGCCCAGATCGTTATACTTCCTTTTACTTTTTATTATTTTCTAAATGACTCTAAATCTAAATATAACTAAAACTATTTTATAAATTAAATAAAATACCCACAAAAAATCCTAACATTTCGATTTTTTGTTGACTTAGAAAAAATAAACATGTTTCAGTTTTACAAATGTCTTATCACTGGTGACCTCCTAAAATTTTGTTTCCCCTCCTAAACAAAACTTTCGGTGGGTTACATTATTTAAAAAAAAGAAAGAAAGAAAAAAAAGCGCTATGCAAATCAATCCATGGGAAAGATCCAACAGCAAAGAGCAGAGTTGTTTCTGGCAACAAAAAAAACACTGAAAAAAAGCCAGTTCTCACCTGGCTACAAACAGGTGTGCAGGGCAAGAGTGGCACTGCTCCTGAGGTGTAGCAGTCCCCCCAGTTATTTCACCTGGATACAAACAGGTGTGCAGGGCAAGAGTGGCACTGCTCCTGAGGTGCAGCAGTCCCCCCAGTTATTTCACCTGGATAAAAACAGGTGTGCAGGGCAAGAGAGGCACTGCTCCTGAGGTGTAGCAGTCCCCCCAGTTATTTCACAGTCTGTTTTCCTTGGTGCAGAACACGTTGCTGTTTTCTTCAACAAAACAAAAATAATGCCATGATTCAAAATACATAGAGGCATTCTTTCACAGGCAAAAGCTCATGCATTCTCACACATCCACAAGTCTGCAAACAGGGAAATTCATAGACACTGGTGCTTTTGCAGGACACACTCTTATACACACATGTATACACATACATAAATACATACAAAAACGCAAACACAATACATACAAACACACACAAAAACATACACGAACTCATACACACATACCCCCCTCCCCCCACACACAAACACACACACAAACACATACAGGCATTCATGCACACATGCCCACACACAAACACACATATTAAAATGACAATTTTCTGTTGACATGTTGAGAATCACTAGTATAGTTCTATTTGTTGTTGATTTGAAGTTGAATGTTTCGTATCACTGTTTTATTTTGCCCAGTTGTTCTGCCATCTTTTATATTTTTGCCTACAATCACTCCCACTTCTCTCTGTCTCAGTGTCTGTCTCTCTCTGTCTCCCCCCCCCCCCCCCCCCACCACCACACACACACACTCTGCCCTTTTCTCTCCCCCATTCAGCCAATACCACTTAGTAAAAAAAATGTTAAACTAACGACAGAGCATAGAACTTCTCTCTCTTTCTCTCTCCTGTTATTAAGTAGTTGTGGTAAAATGCCATACTGCAAGAAACCAACATGGTACTTACAAGTCTCTGTTGCAGACCTCATCCTTCTTTGCTTGTTCCCCCATAGCAGTTTTCAAATTTCGGCTTTGAAATTCGTCAGGTTGTCACTAGTAACGGTTTTCGTGCAGCACTCAGTTCACGTGCTAAACTCACTCCACAGACACTTTCTTCTCTGCTAAACATAGCTCCCCCCCCCCCCCCCCCCACACACACACACAAGCCCTCTCTCTCTCCTATAATTATCATAAGTCATATTTTTGTTACCAGTTTTGTTGCTATGCAGTATTTTTGTTGATGTTGTTGCTGTTGTCTTTTATCCCACACCAAATACTAAACAGTTAGGCAACCCCTTTCATGTATGAGCCAATGGCCTTTTTGTGGATAAATCATTTTGGAGTTGGAGTTCTCTCTCTCTTTCTCTCTCGTTTTTCTTTTGGTCTGTTTTATCCCTTTTTCCTTTTTCCCCATGTATATTTCAGTGATAGATTTTTTTTCTGGCTCTGTTGATGTGTTAATATTTTTTTCTAGTCTTACAATTCTAATCTTTATTAAATTCTATTTATACTATTTTGGGGGGCGGACTAGCCTAGCGGTTAGAGTGTTTCACTCCTGATTTGAGGGTCAGATCCCACCAAGGAGGCCACAGCCTAGAGAAGTGGACTGTGCAGTAAACGTTAGTCAGGACTCTACTCCTCTACAAAAACCTATAAACCAAGGCCAAGTATTAGGAATGTTGTCATCTGTTCCCACCAGCATACAATGGCCTACTCTTCTGAAAAGTGGAACGGGTTTTAACATATGTGCAAGATGTTCTGCATGCGTTTGCACAGGGGACCTCGGTTTTATAGTCTCATTCGAAGGACTTTTGGGGGAGTGGAGTCGGCACTGATGTTAACTCCAGAGTAAAAATTTTGAAGGAGATTCGAACCCTGGTCAACAGATCACAAGTCCATTACTATGACCACCAGGCTATCCTGTCCCTGTCTGTCTGTCTGTATTTATTTTTATTTTTATTTATTTATTCTTTTATATTTATTTATTCTTTTATATCGAGGATAACAGAATAAGCAACATGTGCTTTTTTTCATCCGGTCCCCGTGTGTATGCAGTTTTTGTAAATATTGTCATCTGTTCCCACCGGCACACGATGGCCTACTCTTACGAAAAGTGGAACAGGATTTAACGTGTGCGCAAGATGTTCTGCGTGCGTTCGCACACGGGGCCTCGGTTTAAAGTCTCATCCGAAGGACTTTTGGGGAGAGTGGAGTCAGCACTGATGTTAACTCCATGAAGAAAATTTCCTCTACCGGATTCGAACCCAGGTCTTCAAATTGCCAGCGCAATGTTCTGACCACTAGGCTATCCGCCCCCGTCTGTCTGTCTGTCTGTCTGAGTGTGTGTGTGTGTGTGTGTGTGTGTGGTGTGTGTGTGTGTGTGTGTGTGTGTGTGTGTGTCTCTCTCTCTCTCTCTCTCTCTCTCTCTCTCTCTCTCTCTCTCTCTCTCTCTCTCTCTCTCTCTCTCTCTCTCTCTCTCTCTCTCTTTCCGGTGGCCCGCGCCTGTGTGTGTGTGTGTGTGTGTGTGTGTGTGTGTGTGTGTGTGTGTGCGTGCGTGCTCTGGCATGCAGGCTGGTGACCTCATTTAGATCTATCAGCGTGGCTACAAAAGCAGCACGGGTTTGTTTTGAAATTCAAATTGAGCGGGAAAAAAACGAAGTGGCGGGCTCACGCTTCTTTTCAAACAAGGTGCTGCCTTGCTGTGATAGGTGGCTAAATTTAAGACACTGACAACAGGAGTTAGGAGTGTGACCTCATTCAGTGAAAAAAAAGTGGGAAGTAGTTTGTTTAGTGTCAGTTAAGGTCTCTTTACAATCTGGGATATCAGATGGGCAAACCCCCTTGTTGGGGGAGAGAGAGAGAGAGAGAGAGAGAGAGAGAGAGAGAGAGAGAGAGAGAGAGAGAGAGAGAGAGAGAGAGAGAGAGAGAGAGAGAGAGAGAGAGAATGATTGAATGAATGAATGAATGAATGAATAATCTTTATTTTTGAAGGGTTACAGAGTATTACAAATTTATATTCCATCCGGACTTAGCCCTTGTGACGGAATATATCTAAGAAAAAAATTAATTTAAAAAAGGGTAATAGTAACCCCCCTACCCCTACAATCCAGCATCACCACCACCACCAGTTCAACCTATATTTAAAAAAGGAGATGAGATACATTCAACAAAGTGCATAATCTGCAACTGGATACATTGATAATTATTTGTACAGGAGAGAAAGGTGTGTGTGTGTGTGTGTGTGTGTGTGTGTGTGGTGTGTGTGTGTGTGTGTGGTGTGTGTGTGTTGTGTGTGTGTGTGTGTGTGTGTGTGTGTGTGTGTGTGTGTGGTGTGAGAGAGAGAGAGAGAGAGGGAGGGGGGCTGTCAATAATTATAGACTGCATCACGACTTTCTGGAAGTTCTGTGCTAGGAATTCCTTTCTTTCTAAACTCTCTTTGTGTCTGCCTTGGTCCTTTTCATCTTGTTCCCCTTCTTGTCTATTTTCTGCCTTCTTGGTCAATTCTTCTTTTGTACTCTCTATTTTAATAATTGTGTGTCAATGTAATTGATTTTGTGAAAACTTTTTCATTAATGATCCTTTCAAGTAAGCTGAATAACTATGTCAATGACGATTATGATATGATTATGAACGTGAGTTTTATGACCATAGTCATAAGATTGATTTAGGTATTAGTATAGATCTGTCCCAAAATAATTATGTGCCTTACAGACTATACATTCCTTTTGTGTTCCGTTACATGATCTTATTTAAAATTCAAGGCATATATTTCTTTTAAAATGAAGTTTATTGTTGACATAGGTGCAAATCTGTGAATGTGTGTGTGTGTGTGTGTGTGTGTGTGTGTGGTGTGTGTGTGTGTGTGTGTGTGTGTGTGTGGTGTGTGTGTGTGTGTGGTGTGTGTGTGTGTGTGTATGTGAATTTTTTTCTCCCCTTTTATCAAACTGTTGGGATTTATATAACTTATTTTGTTGATAGATGGTGTTGGATTGATGTTTTGTTTAATTTATTATATTGTCTTGTTTGCTCTTTAATCATTAGGGCTTTTTAAGAACATAAATCAAAATTATCCTTTGATTCATATTTCTTATCTTCGTTTTCTGAATGAGTGCTTTTTTAACTACCTTATTATCTTCTTTCTGTCCTTATTTCTTGTCTGTTGTTAATTGTTTGCTACTGGATATGATGTCTTGTTCTTGGTATTTGGATCATTATTATTATTGTTATTTAGGTAGGGTTTTTTTTTTTTAAACTTGATCCTATCCCTGATAAGGGTGGGGTAAAGGTAAAAAAGCACACAAGTGCTTATTCAGTATCCTCGAAATAAAAGAATTTGCTTGCCTTGCCTTATGCCTTTTTCACAGAAAGACTTAAAAGATAACATTTCTCTCCCAGATGGAGAGAAATGTACCGGGCCTGACTTGTCCAGCGCTTCACAGCAGTGCTAGACATGGTTTGCTTGTAAGACAGACAACAAAAGCTACTGTCTGAGCATTCAAAGACGAGAAAGTGAGGGGGGAAGGGAGGGGGAGTGGTAAAAGGGGTGTAAATTTGTAAAAGTTTGTGTCTGGCATTCTGTGTATGTAAAGTCAAAGTCCAAATTTTATTTCCAGATGGTACATGGAGTAAGCAATAATTTTTTTTTTCATCAAGCCACCTATCTAGTAAAAAAACCAACCCCAAAAACTTCAAACCAGAACGAAACATCCCCCCAAAAAAACAAACAACAACCCACTAATAAAAAAACAACAAACTAACAAAAATGAAGCAGCAAGCAAACAAGCAGATTACAATCAAGAAAACCCCACCCAAAAAATATTTAGCTACAACATTGTTACAACACATAACAACAAAATAAACTGAAAAGGAACTAAAGGAAATAAAATAAGAATAATAGTAACAATAACAACAAAAAACAAAAATAGTAATAATGGTATTGATGTATGTAGTGTATCTGCATTAATGTATGTTCGTATGTATGTATATATGTTCCATGTATGAATGAGTTGTGTGTGTTTGCAAGAGAAATGTCTGCCAATGGGCGAGAATATGTGTGTGTGTTTCGTGTGAGTGTGGTGTGTGTGTGTGTGTGTGTGTGTGTGTGTGTGTGTGTGTGTGTGGTGGTGTGTGTGCGCGTGCGTGCCTGCGTGCGTGCGTGCGTGCGTGTTTGAAGGGCCACATGAACACTAAAAAAATATACACCTATCCTACACAAAGACAATCGAAAAAGTATGTGATAATAATGATATAATAATAATAATAATAATAATAATAATAATAATAATAATAATAATAATAATAATAATAATAACAATAATAAATAATAATAAATAAAATAGAGGCTTATATAGTGCGATTTCTCAAAAGACATGGGCTCATTGTGCTGTACAATCAAATCAATTTAAATAAGTTACATAATTATGAACCTGAAAAATTTGACTAGCACAAAAAATGAGGGAAAATGCATGCACATACAATACACAGGATATTACATGGCCAGACAATAAAAGTAAAAAGCAATATCATCAAAAAAAGGTGAAGTGCAGTACAATGCATACACACACACACACACACACACACACACACACACACACACACACACACACACACACACACACACACACACACACACACACACACACACATGCACTGCAAAAACATACACATACACAAAACACAACAGGGAATAACAAAGAAAACGGCACATTGAAGGATTTATCCTACATGTACTCACATTAACAAAAAAATGAGATGAAGTATAATACAAAATGAAGAACCTTATCATATCCCAAAACAGCAAAAGACCAGCACTAGAGTCAGAGATGAGTCAATAACTTACTTACTTAATGTCTCACAAAGGGCAAGAATGTTTAGATTCAAGCAAATACACACACAGCAAACCTCACACATTCAAAAGACTTGAGACTCAGGGGGCTTCTGTGTGTGCAAGTAGTTGTAAAGGGGGAGAGCAGGGGTGGAGGTAGCTTGCTGCTGCTATTAATAGTACCAAACCAGGGCAAAAAGACTGAAAAGTATGTGGCAAAGGGATAGGGATAGCTCAGGGTGCTGATTTCGCGCGCTTTTAGATAGGTTTATAT
>JASPKP010007023.1:0-13359 GCA_030674155.1 Stramonita haemastoma
ATTAACAAACTGTCTACATTCCACACGAAGAATCTCAGGAGAATACTGCGCATCTTCTGGCCTGAGACCATCTCCAACCAAGAACTCCTGGCCCGCTGCGACCAAGAAAATATAGATACCATCATTATGCAAAGACGATGGAGATGGATAGGACACATCAGCCGACGGGAACAAGGGAACATCGCCCGAACAGCCCTCCACTGGACACCAGACGGAAAACGCAGGCGAGGACGACCCAAGAACACCTGGCGTCGGACAATAGAAACAGAGCTGAAGACCCTCCAACACTCCTGGGGAACCATTCAGAAACTGGCCCAAGACAGGCAGGAGTGGAGAACCTTTGTTGCTGCCCTACATGCCAAGAAGGCATAAAAAGGCTTTGGATGGATGGAAATAGATAAGTAATAAATAAATAATATTGTATTCTGTTCCCTTGTGTTGTATTGTATTTTGTTGTTTTTATATTATATTTCATTGTACTGTATTGTAGTGCATTGCATTGTATTGTATTATATTGTATTATATTGCATTGTATTGTATTATATTGAATTGTTCAGTATTGCTATGCATTGTATTGCATCGTATTGCATCGTTTTGTATTGTATTGTATTGCATACCACTTTAAATCACAGCATATTCCTCTGTGTAAAACTCGGGCTGCTTTTTCCAGGGAGAGAGCGTCGCCACAAGAGCAGCTCCACCCATTTTTGTATACCCCTTTAAAGGCATACACGGCAGAGTTCTCTGTGTGTATGAAATTCGGAGCTGCTCTGTCTCTGTCTCTGTCTGTCTGTCTGTCTGTCTGTCTGTCTGTCTGTCTGTCTGTCTGTCTGTCTGTCTCTGTCTGTCTGTCTGTCTGTCTGTCTGTCTGTCTGTCTGTCTGTCTGTCTGTCTGTCTGTCTGTCTCTCTCTCTCTCTCTCTCTCTCTCTCTCTCTCTCTCTCTCTCTCTCTCTCTCTCTCTCTCTCTCTCTCTCTCTCTCTCTCTCTCTCTCTCTCTCTCTCTGAAACTTTTACCCCAATCCATTAGAGACCTTGAGTGGTGGTCTGGGTGCTAGTCTTTGGAATGAGACGATAAACCGAGTTCTCGTATGCAAACACGTATTTAGTGCATGTAAAAGAACCCAAACAAAAGATGGCACATCAAACAATGAAGTGAAAGCTCGCATTGCAACAGCAACATCTGCTCTAGTCAGACTCGAGAAGATCATCAGAAGCAACAACATCAGCTTCGGCACCAAATACCACCTTTACAAATCCCTCGTGATATCTATCCTCCTATATGGCTGTGAATCATGGACTCTGACAGCAGAGTTAGAGAGGAGAATCCAAGCATTCGAGAACAAGTGCCACAGAAGACTTCTCAAAATATCATACAAAGAACACAAGACCAATAACTATGTGAAAGAAGAAATCAAAAAGCGTGTGGGCCCCCAAGAGCCTTTGCTCTCCACTATAAAGAGGAGAAAGCTGATGTGGTTTGGTCACACCACAAGACACAACACCCTAGCAAAAACCATCCTGCAAGGAACAGTCGAGGGCAAGAGAAGAAGAGGCCGCCAAAAGAAATCATGGGTTGACAACATCAAAGACTGGACCGCCCAACCCCTACAACACCTCCTACTAGCCACACAGGATCGTGAAGCATGGAAAAAGATCTCTGTTGCGTCTTCTCTCATGTCCCCCCTACGTCCTTTGGGACATGGGACTGAGTGAGTGAGTGAGTGAAAAGAACCCACAGCAACAAGAGAGATGTCCCAGGTAAAAGTCTGTAGAAAAAAAGCAGCTCTGATGGGGAAACGAATACACGAGGAGACAGGGAAAGAAAGAGGAATAATGGGTAGCACTGCTCTTGTAGCATCCCGAATTTTACGCAGAGAAATCAGCCTTGACTCAAAATGGTATACAATACAACACAATACAATACAGTACAATACAATACAATACAACACAATACAATGCAACATAATACAAATCAATGCAGTAAAACAATACAATACAATACAATACAGCATAATGCAATACAAGAAAACACAATACAATACAACACAATGCCATACAATACAGTACAGTGCAACACAATACAACACAACACAATACAATACAATACAATACAATACAATACAATACAATACAATACAATACAATACAATACAATACGATACAATACAATACAATACAATACAATACAATACAATACAATACAACACAGCACAACACAATACAACACAATACAATACCATACAACACAACACAATACAATACAATACAACACAATACAACACAACACAACACAACACAATACAGCACAACACAATACAATACAACACAACACAATACAATACAACACAATACAACAAAATACAACAAAACACAGCACAATGCAATGAGTGCCACAAAAGTACAAAACAAGACAATTCAAAGGATGCATTTGATATAAAGACAATGGTTGGTTTGCTTTTCCACTGTGGTAGGTGTGTGTTGTGTGTGTGTGTGTGTGTGTGTGTGTGTGTGTGTGTGTGTGTGTGTGTGTGTGTGTGTGTGTATTGTGTGTGTATGCGTCTGTGTGTGATATGTCTGTGTATGGTATGGGGTGTGCATGTGTGTGTGTGTGTGATGCGTCTGCGTGCATATATGGTGTTTGTGTGTGCTGTGTGCATGCGTGCGTGCGTGCTTGTCTGGTGTTATGTGTGTGCATGTTGTTATGTCTGTCTGTGCTGTCTGCTGTCTGTCTGTCTATGCTGCCATAACATGTGTTTCAAGACTTTTTGTCTGCCAAACGTTCCATAATCACACTCACTTTGGCCAGTGTTGCACATCAGTTCCTGGTGATATGTATCTGGTGTTAGTACGGAGAGAGAGAGAGAGAGAGAGAGAGAGAGAGAGAGAGAGAGAGAGAGAGAGAGAGAGGGAGAGAGACAGACAGACAGACAGACAGACAGACAGACAGACAGACAGACAGACAGATAGAGACAGACAGACAGACAGACAGACAGAGACATAAAAAGAGAGACAGAGACAGAAAAACAGAGAAAGAGACAGACAGACAGACAGAAACAGAGACAGACAGAGACAGACAGAGACACAGAGACAGAGAGAGAGACAGAAAGAGACAGAGACAAAGACAGCAGGGAATTTCAGACATTGTTTTTTTTTTGTTTTATACTGATCATAAAGTGCATATTGGAAGGTGCGGAACATATTTCTGCACATAACCGCTGCATTGTTGCACAGACAAACACATGAGCAAACCATCAACATCAAGCACACGAGCTAATTCGAACACATTCACGAATGCATGGAATGAAACCAGCTTCCTGTTTTGCAAAAAGCATGTCATGCATGTGAATTACCCCCAAGGCAACAAAAATGTAGATAGTAACCATAGGTTGTGTGGTTACAAAAATGTAACTCTGGTGAGGTGATAAGTGCATGTGTTTTGTTCTTATTTAGTTTGTTGGGTGGGGGTGGGACTAGAGATTGTGGAGAGGGGAGGGGGTAAGAGGGGATTTTTTATGACAGGGAGAAGTAAATATAATTATATATACACACGCGCGCGTGCACACTAACACACACAAACACACACACACACACCACACACACACACACACACACACACACACACACACACACACACACACACACACACACACACACACACACACACACACACACACACACACACCGACAGACCGACAGACCGACAGACCGACAAACAAAAAGACAGACAGACACAGAGTGAGAGAGAGAGAGACAGAGACAGAGAGACAGAGAGACGAGAGAGAGAGAGAGAGAGAGAGAGAGAGAGAGAGAGAGAGAGAGAGAGAGAGAGAGAGAGAGAGAGAGAGAGAGAGAGAGAGAGAGAAGAGAGAGAGAGAGAGAGAGAGAGAGAGAGAGAGAGAGAGAAGAGAGAGAGAGAGAGAGAGATAAACACAACACAACACAACACACACACACACACACACACACACACACACACACACACACACACACACACACAACACACACACAACACAACACAACACAACACAACACAACACAACACAACACAACACAACACAACACACACACACACACACACACACACACACACACACACACACACACACACACAGTCTCCACTCTATTACATTACATCTTTGCAGTCAAAACAATGCAGGCGAAATACGGGACCAATGTCTGCCAGACTGTTGGTTGGCACTAAGTCTGTAAAAGTCTGGAACTTCAGACATTTGGCTACACACCAGTGTTACTTTCTGGCACTTTTCCATCTGATTTTCTATCATCATTATTATTATCATTATTATTATTATTATTATTATTATTATTATTATTATTATTGTTGTTGTTGTTGTTGTTGTTGTTGTTGTTGTTGTTATCATCATCATCATCATCATTATCATTATCGTTATCGTTATCGTTATTATTATTATTATTATTATTATTATTATTATTATTATTATTATTATTATTATTATTATCATTATTATTACTACTACTACTACTACTACTACTACTACTACTACTACTACTACTACTACTCTAGCATTCATACCGCACATACTAAGACATCCATAGCCTAGTGGTCAGAACGTTGCGCTCGCAATTTGACGACCTGGGTTCGATTCCCGTTCGAGGAGATTTTTCTCCTGGAGTTAACATCAGTACTGACTCCACTCTCCCCAAACATCCTTAGGATGAGACTGTAAACCGAGGCCCCGTGTGCGAACACACGCAGAACATCTTGCGCACAAGTTAAGTTCTGTTCCGCTTTTCGAAAGTGTAGGCCATCGTGTGCCGGTGGGAAGAGATGACATTTACAAAACTGCATACACACGGGGACTGGATGTAAAAAAAAAAAGCACAAGAGTGTTTATCCCATTATCCTCGATATGAAAGAATAAATAAATGTAAAAGAATAAATCTTTTTTTTTTTAATATATCTTTTGGCACTTTTCCTTGTTTTCTTATCCTTATTATTACTCATGCATTCATACCTCACATACCAAGACATCCACACACACACACACACACAAAATTTTAAAAACACTTTTTTTTGTGAAAGACTAGCTTCTGACTTAAAACTCCTGCAATGGGTTTGAATCGTGTGTGTGGTGTGTGGTGTGTGGTGTGTGTGTGTGTGTGTGTGTGTGTGTGTGTGTGTGTGTGTGTGTGTGTGTGTGTGTGTGTGTGTGTGTGTGTGTGTGTGTGTGTGTGTGTGTATGTGTGTGTGTGTATGTGTGTGTGTGTGTGTTTATATTAAAGCAAACGCTGCGCCCCTCAGTCCTTTTTGTCGTCTGCTAGCTTCTTAAACAGTAATATTTATTTATTTTTTTTTAATTTATTTATTTATTTTATTTATTCATTTATTTTTTTATATCGAGGATAACAGAATAAGCAATCATGTGCTTTTTTTTCATCCGGTCCCCGTGTGTATGCAGTTTTGTAAATCTTGTCATCTGTTCCCACCGGCACACGATGGCCTACTCTTACGAAAAGCGGAACAGGATTTAACGTGTGCGCAAGATGTTCTGCGTGCGTTCGCACATGGGGCCTCGGGTTAAAGTCTCATCCGAAGGACTTTTGGGGAGAGTGGAGTCAGCACTGATGTTAACTCCAGGAAGAAAATTTCCTCGACCGGACTCAACCCGGGTCGTCAAATTGCCAGCGCAATGTTCTGACCACTAGGCTATCCGTCCACGCAATATACATGCGTGGGGGGGGGGGGGTCAATACTGTAGGACTACAAGCAATCCTCATGTAATGATCATTTCCAGCTTTCTCATGACTAGTGTCTAGTATTTGCCCAAGGCAAAATACTGTGTCAGTTATTGATGTCTGCTAAGTGCCAAAAGGCCCCCACTAAAGTGTTGTTACGTTGTCAAATGTTGTGTTGAGGTTGCCTTCAGCCAAGACAAGCTCTGTACATAACAACCTGCACTCTCCTTTAAGCTTTAATGAAGAAAAATCCTCTGAAGTCGGAGTATGGTTGCCTGTATGGCGAGGTACTTGAAAAAAAAAAAAACGCACGCAAACTTCTCAACCGGTGTGCTTCCTTTCTCACTGTGAGTTCCAGATGAAATAATTGAGCCAGGGTGCACATTCTGTGTGAACACCAGAGTGTTAAGCTGAGGAACGCACAGCAACAACAACAACAACAACAGCAACAATAACAACAACAACACACCTAGTATTGCTATATGTCCTCAATCCGAAAATACAAATACTCAGCCTACTTTATCATACTGTAAAAAAAGATATGCGAAAATAAATTCCTTTTTTTTCCCCAACTAGCGACTAGCAATGTATAGTAGGGGACGGGATCTACAGTAGGAGACCTATATCAATACCAATCTAGGGTTGGGGACGGAATAGCTCAGTAATGGCTCGCTTTCCCCAAGCTAAGGATAATCAACATCCAGCGTGGTTACGAACTGGGCGGGTGACCAGTTTGCGCGCCTTGGCTTCAGTACAGTCCCACAGACTACCCAGCTGTAAATATAATGCGTACCTGCCCTCGTTAGGGTCAGGGAAGGTAAAGCAGTGAGGGAGAGGAGATGGGCACCGCCCTCAACATGCTGCCCCTTAGAGAAGCTGAGGTCTCTGATGCTTCGCTCTCCTTCGACCACACAGGTTATGGGACACCTTTACATTTTAGCAGTCTATAGTAGATACTACATAACCCGGAAGCTAATGGTGAAGTGTAGCCCTTCTTCTGCTGCCAGGCTGGTAATGTGAGAGTTGATATGTTTTTGTTGTTGGGGTTTTTTTTGTTCTTATGACCTACCGCCTTGTCTGTATGCCTAGGTGGCTGAATGCTTTTGTTTGTTATGGTTTTATCTTATACGTTGTTTTTCCCAGAAAAAAGGGGCTTGCGTCGTTTTGACAATGTTATGCTGGGTAAATACGTGGTTGTGTGTGTGTGTGTGTGTGTGTGTGTGTGTGTGTGTGTGTGTGTGTGTGTGTGTGTGTGTGTGTGTGTGTATTTGTGTGTGTGTGTGTGTGTGTGTGTGTGTGTGTCTGTCTGTCTGTCTGTCTGTCTGTCTGTCTCTGTTTGCATGTGTGAGTGAGTGAGTGAGGTGTGTGTATGTGTGTTTGTGTGTGTGTGTGTGTGTGTGTGTGTGTGTGTGTGTCTGTGTGTCTGTGTGTCTGTGTCTGTTATTCTTTTATTTCGAGGATAATAGAATAGACACTCATATGCCTTTTTACATCGGATCTTCGAGTGTTTGAAGTTTTATCAAATGTGCGTGTGTGTATTTATGTATTCATTTATTTATTTATTAATTCATTCATTCATTTATTTATTTATTCTTTTATTTTGAGGATAATAGAATAAGCACTCGTGTGCTTTTTTTTTTTTACATCGAGTCGCCGTGTGTATGCCGTTTTGTCAATTTTGTCATCCATTCCCACTGGCACACAATGGGCAAACTATTCCAAAATGCAGAACGGGTTTGAACATTATGCAAAAACTGTTCTGAATGCGTTCACACACGAGACATCAGTTTACACTCTCACCCGAAAGACTTTTAAGAGGGAGTGGAGTGGACTCAGCACTGATGTTAAACACCAAAAAGAAAAAAAAATCCTTCTTATTGAACAAGCTTCGAACCCCGAGTGCTGAGCAAATTTCGAGTGCAAATGCGCATCATTCTAACCACTAGGCTATATCCCATCCCATACCCCGTCCATAGAAACATAACTTTAGATAGGGAGATCGAGAGAAGGGGTTAGTTACTACGGTTCCATCATCTCAGTTTTCTGTTTTATCTTTAAGCATTCTGGCATGGGGAGAGGGAGGGAAAGTGTGGAATAGGTGAAGGGAAGGGAGGAGGGGAGGGAGGGAGGGGAGGGAGGGGAAACTGCTTTGGAAAAGTTTGTGAAAGGAGGAGGGAGAAGGGGGGCGGGAGAGAGAGAGAGAGAGAGAGGAGAGAGAGAGAGAGAGAGAGAGAGAGAGAGAGAGAGAGAGAGAGAGAGAGAGAGAGAGAGAGAGAGAGAGAGAGAGAGAGAGAGTGTGTGTGTGTGTGTGGGAGGGGGGGGGGTAGATGCAGACAGACAGAGAGTCACTGAGTTGGCATTCTTACATGGAAGGACAAAGTGTCTTGAGAGTAGGGGTGGAGGAGGATGGGGGGAGGGGGGTAGGGGTGGGTACTAAGGGAAGGAAGTAAGGACGGAAGGAAGGAACAGGTAGTGAAGAAGGTTTGGGGGGAGGAGTGGGGGTGGGGGTTGGGGTGGGAGGAGAGGGAGGGGGTGTAACTTACAGGTTTCACGTGCTTTGGTGTGATGTGTTGTACTTGGAAGGGTAGGGGTGGGTGGGTGGGTGCGTCCTTCTCTACTCTGTGTCTGTCTGTCTGTCTTTCTGTCTGTCTGTCTGTCTGTCTGTCTGTCTGTCTGTCTCCGTGTGTGTGTTTGTCTGTCTGTGTCTGTCTGTCTGTCTTTCTGACTGTGTGTCTGTCTGTCTCTATCTGTCTGTCTCTCTGTCTGTCTCTCTCTCTGTGTCTCTTTGTGTCTCTATCTCTCTGTGTCTGTGTCTGTCTGTCTGTCTGTCTGTCTGTCTGTCTGTCTGTCTGTCTGTCTGTCTGTCTCTTTCTCTCTCTCTCTCTCTCTCTCTCTCTCTCTCTCTCTCTCTCTCTCTCTCTCTCTCTCTCTCTCTCTCTTCTCTCTCTCTCTCCTCTCTCTCTCTCTCTCTCTCTCTTCTCTCTCTCTCTTCTCTCTCTCTCTCTCTCTCTCTCTCTCTCTCTCTCTCTCTCTCTCTCTTCTCTCTCTCCTCTCTCTCTCTCCTCTCTCTCTCTCTCTCTCTCTCTCTCTCGTGCATATTTTGTGTCAAGTCAAAAACACTTTCATCATCCCTGAAGGGTGTGTGTATGTGTGTGTGTGTGTGTCTGTTTGTGTATGCATGCGCGCGCGCGCACGCGCGAGTGTGTGCGTATGTGTGTGTGTGTGTGTGTGTGTGTGTGTGTGTGTGTGTGTGTGTGTGTGTGTGTGTGTGTGTGTGTGTGTGTGTGTGTGTGTGTGTGTGTGTACATGTTGTAACACCCCAGACAGACTGGATCACGGAAAATGAAGAGAGACAAGGTGGAAATAATTATCAGAAGAATGAGATGAGACAATGAGAAATGTGTGTGTGTGTGTGTGTGGAGGTGTGGGCACACACACATATGGTAATTCAGCTAAACCATGTGATATGGGCTTGGATGCAACATTCATGTAAGAAAGCCAGAACTTCCTGGCTCAATTCCAGTATGGTGTTGTTGGGTTGTTTTTTTTTCCTGTGATGGCAACGAGAGGTTAAGGAATAAGACAGGTTAAGGACAGAGTGGAACGACAATTCTCAAGCAACGAATATTATCTCAAGCAACAATTCATAGTATCTGGGCAACAGAAGACTCAGGGGAAGACGGTAGCTGGCTGGTCAGTCTTTATTCGTTCCTCAGCATAGCGGTATGGGTGAAGAGCAAGGTACGGATGAAGACATAGCCACTAACTTAACTAGACCTATTGAAAAATACAAAACTGTCTCATAAGTTACAGGTGAGTCCGAAAATAGTAATACTACACACAGCGACAAGATTGCATGGAATAATTATAATCTAATCAGCTCTCCTGTCGCGCAAAGTCTAGCACATGAACATCTAGCATACAAACAATGTTGTTAACAAAATCTCTTACACACTCATTCACACACATACACACACATGCACACACACACGCGCGCGCACGCAAGCACATGCACACACGCGCGCGCGCGGGCGCACACACACACATACACACACACACACACACACACACACACACACACCACACACACACACACACACACACACACACACACACACACACACACACACACACACACACACACACGCACGCACGCACACAAAAAAACAGGTTGAAAATCGGACAATTTTATCAAAAGCTATTACAACTTGAAATGGTAGACTGCAGAAAATGAGAAATGGACAAGTTTAGCATCATAGTAGGTGGTCAGAATGAAGGCTTGGATAGTTTTAAAACACGTTTAAAGGCAAAAGGAAACAAAATAATGCTTTGATATTTCACTACAAGGTAAAATAGTGACTATAGTTTTATGATTAATCGAAATCTCAAAATCGACTACTTGACCTTTACCTGCCTTTAATGGCTCCTAGCAGAAAAGTGGATTATGTGCTAAGCGACTCATTTCGTGGTGGAGCGTCACATATGTATCACCACTTAATGTCATGGCAAATTTTTCTGCTTGAAATTCAGGCTGCTCTCCATGGGTAAAGCGTGTACCCACAAGAGCAGCGCCACCGATTTTTTTTTTACTTTTCCCGTCTGCAACTGTATTTGTTTTTCCTATCAGAGTGGGCTTTTTCTACAGAATTTTTCCAGAGGGAACTCTCTTGTTGCTGTGGGTTCTTTTACGTGCGCTAAATGATGATGTGCAACACACGGGACTTCGGTTTATCGTCTCATCTGAAAGACTAGCACCCAGACCACCACTCATGGTCCAAGGGATGGGGGAAACATTTTGGGCCCAAACAGGGATTCGAACCACCACACACTTCAACCGGACTTTTCACTTTCTAGACAGGTGCGTTATCTCCAGACCACCAACCCACCTAGCAAAATGTTCACCAAGCAAATTGAAACCAAAAAAAAATCAAAATATAACAAAACAAAAAAGATGACAAGAGAACAGTTCCAGACAATTTTTGTTATTACATAAAAAAAAACCATCTCAGTGTCCTTGTATACTAGACTTGCACTTCTGTGTTGCCAAAAATTAATGGTTCCTTGTTTATTTATGTACATTATCGCTCGGTTTTTTTTTTTTTTATTCCTTTGTTGTTATTTATGTGCGTTGTTACTCCATGTTTTCCTTTCCTATTTACGTTTTCTGTCTGGCTTATTTTCTTTATTGGCCCAACGCGCTGTGTTGCAGACTTTTCTAGTTCTAGGTCAAGGCTACTGTTTCTGGCACCTTCCATATACCTGGCTACATTCTGAAAGCTACAAGTCATCAGCTTTAAGGTAAAAAAAAAATTTGTCTGCAAGTACAACTGATTTCCTAGCAGTTACCACCATCCTATTTAAAGGTAACCGTTCATCAATAATTGTTTTTTTTATAATCCTACTAAATCTTTGATTCAGGAAAAAAAAAAGACAGGAAATGACTTAGAAGAAGAAGAAAAAAGAAGAAGAAGAAGAAGAAGAAGAAGAAGAAGAAGAAGAAGAAGAAGAAGAAGAAGAAGAAGAAGAAGAAGAGCAACAACAACAACAACAACAACAACAACAAGAAAAAGAACAAGAACAAGAAGAAGAGGAAGAACAAGAACAAGAAGAACAAGTAGATCATGAACATGAAGAACAAGAACAAGAAAACAAGAACAACAAGAACAACAAGAACAAGAACAAGAAGAACAAGAAGAACAAGAACAAGAATGAAGTTAGTCAATGCAAATGAAATCAAATCAAATCAAAATTTTATTTCCAGATGGTACATTGAGTAAGCAATAAATTTCCTTTTTTTCATCAAGCCATCTATCTAAAAAAAAGAAAAAAGAGAAAGGATATAATTAAAAAAAAATTAGTTGTTGGATTGTAAAAAGATTGCAGATAATAAAAGTTAAAACGAAGCAAGGTATTTTGGCCACCATTACAACACGTGACCATTGAACGCAGAGACGAAGGCAGCCGGAATGACGTGGGCCGAGCTGAAGAGGATCTCCCAGAACCAGAGTCCGTTGGAGGAGTGCTGTTACAGCCCTATTTTCCCAAAGGGAATTCACAGACATGTCAAGTCAAGTCACTGCACGTGACACAACAGACTGTGCGCTTGTACAATACAAAAATTTCCCAAGGAAGACGAAAAAAAAAAAAAGGATTTTTTTTTTTTTACGCCACCAATGCAGTCTTTCTTCTTTCCTTCTCCTTGATACTAAAATGTTAAGAAAACATTCTTGGAATTCGTGTTCTTGGATGCTGTAGTAGTAAAGTAATAATATCTTGAGGCAAGCAAGAGCACTAGAGAGTGGAGATGGGAAAGAGATGTCGCTCCTTCTTGTCACTCGAGGACTAAGGTGCAGCCAAAACAACACGATGTGGTTTCTGTCCGAATCCACTGTGTGCATGCAACGCAATAACATGTGGACACAATAAACACCCTCGTAAGAGTTCCTGGCTGTACAGACAGAGAGAGAGAGGGGGGTAGGGAGAGAGAGAGAGAGAGAGAGAGAGAGAGAGAGAGAGAGAGAGAGAGAGAGAGAGAGAGGAGAGAGAGAGAGAGAGAGAGAGAGAGAGAGAGAGAGAGAGAGAGAGAGAGAGAGAGAGAGAGAGAAGACCAGACAGACAGACAGACAGACAGCAGACAGACAGACAGACAGACAGACAGACAGACAGAGAACTGAGAGAGAGAGAGGGGGAGAGAGAGAGAGAGAGAGAGAGAGAGAGAGGGGGGGGGTGGAATAGATAAACAGACAGACAGACAGACAGATAGACAGAGAATTAAGAGAGAGAGAGGGAGAGAGAGAGAGAAAGAGAGAGAGTATGAGAGAGAGAAAGAAAAAGAGGGGTTTGGAGTAGATAAACAGACAGACAGACAGATAGACAGAGAGGGGGGAGGGAGAAAGAGAGAGAGAGAGAGAGAGGAGAGAGAGAGAGAGAGAGAAGAGAGAGAGAGAGAGAGAGAGAGAGAGAGAGAGAGAGGAGAGAGAGAGAGAGAGAGAGAGAGCGGTGTAGAGAGTAGATAGACAGACAGACAGACAGACAGACAGACAGAGTGGTATGGAGTACATACACACACCCCCACACACACACACACACACACACACACACACACCACACACGCACGCACGCACACACGAACACAGCTAATGGAAGCAGACAGTCAGACACACACAGACAAGCAGAAATACACAGAGACAAAGATAGGCAGAGCTACAGACAGACAAAGAGACAGACAGAGAGGCAGGCAGACAGACAGGCGGGCAGGAAAGAAACATACAGAGACAAAGAAAGACTGAGACAGACGGACACATATACAGACGGACAGAGGAACAGACAAGACATACATACATACATACATACATACATACAGACAGACAGACAGACAGAAGACAGACAGACAGACAGACAACAGACGACGGACGGACGGACGGACGGACAGACAGACAGACAGACAGACAGACAACAACAGACAGACAGACAGACAGACAGACAGACAGAGGCAAAAGCAGAGGCCTGACACAGATTGATCAGAGAAACACACCACCCATGCACGTGTGCAAACACACACACACATACACACACACACACACACAACACACACACAACCACACACACACACACACACACACACACACACACAACACACACAC
>JASPKP010007024.1:0-13359 GCA_030674155.1 Stramonita haemastoma
GTGCATGAAATTATATGTGCGGGTGTGAACGCGTGGTAAAAAATGTGTAAATAATGGTATCGTCTTTTAGTAAAGGGGTTTTTTTAAGAAAATTGTATCTAAACTTTGGTGGTGTGTATGCGGTGTTTCGTGTGGCAAGCGCGCCCCGCGTAGAGTGTGAGTGTTTGTGACATTTTATTTGAAGTTTAATAATGTTTGAACGAAAAAGAAATGTACCCTTCTTCAGTGTTTGATTATGATTTGTACAATATCCCTGTCTATTGTTTACCCTTCGGTTTGTTTAAAAATGTTTTTGATTTGACTTGTTGACTTGACTTGTGCTCAGGTACACAAAAGGCCTCAACTAGAGCCCGCCACTGATGTCGGTCGGCTGAAAGTACGTCCAGACGGCCCCATGTCCAACCCTTTTTTCCTTCATCTTCTCAAATGTTCTCCTCCAAGTTTCCTTGGGGCGGCTCTTTTTGACCGTTGGAGCCTCGAGGGGGATTTGGATTGGCTGTAGTTGTGGCGGAGACATTCCTATCCTCGCCAAGCCCCCGGGTTTTTGATTTGTAGGGAAAAAAGGGGTTTCATTTTGTTCTTCGGTGGAGTTCTTCTTTGGGTGATGGTATGGCCAAAAGATGCTGAAGCGTTGAGGCTTTGTTTTGGAAGGCATCAAGTTTGTTGCTGATGGTTTTGGTCATTTTTCCTGTTTGACCATAAAGGGGGGTGCTAATCACGTTTGATTTAAAAATTTTAAAATTTTTGGTCCTCAGGCGTATGTTCCCTGCCTTCCATGGCTCCTGAGTGGGCAAAGGGCCTGGCTGGCTTTTACAAGTCGAGCCCGGATCTAAAACCCTCCCCATCTCCTGTTTTGACATTGTGGGTCCAAGATAAGTGAAGCATTTACTTCCTCGATTGATCCCCATTTAGTCTGATGTTCTCTTGGCTCTGGCTTTCATTCTCTGTTCTTTTCTTCTTGGTCTGATTTTTAAAACCAAAAGGCTTCCAGCATTTTGCCTGACATCGTCTTTCCTGCATGTCTTTGGGGGGCGGTGTGACAGCAGGGCAATATCATCGCAAAATCCAGATCTTCCAGCGTTTTTGTTTCTGTCATTGTCATGGTCCATCTGATCCCCCTTCCCCTTCCGTCCCTGGGAAATTTTTATAAACCAGTCCAGGCCGGATGAAAGGAACGGCGATAGGATGCAGCCCGCTTTACTCCTTTTTGCTGACCCTGAAGGCCTTCCGTGACTCTGGTCGCAGATCACCTGGGATTTGAAGTCGCCGACAAACATTGCAATGACCCGGGGCAAGTTTTTTCGGGACTCCCTAGTGCCTTGGATCTTTCCCTAAGGATCTGGTGGATGCTGTCAAACGCCTTTTCCAGGTCAAGAAATGACGTACGCGGTGTATTCCACTCATTTCTCGTTTTCCCGAAATTGGCGGAGAGTAAATGTGATCTGAGCAGGGTGCCCAGGGCGGAAACCTGCTTGCTGTGGCGGAGGGTCTTTCTCAAGGGCTGCCGTCAATCTGGACAGACAACCGCTGAAGGTTACTGGTGAGGGGGAAAAAATTTTTATCCCCCTCCAGTTGTTGCAGTCTCCAAGATCCCCCTTTTTTTGGGAAAACTTGGAGAAAACCCATTTTTTTCCATGCTTCAGGGATCGACCTTCTCCCCAAAATCTTCCTAAATCTCAGTCAGAATGGGAGCCATCACTCCAATCTGCATTTTTGCTTTTCTGCCGTCACACCCTCTGCCCCTGGTGCCTTGCCGCCTTTTTTGCCTTGGGTTGCGTTGTACTTCTTCCAGGGTTTGGTGTCGGTGCGATGTCAAGGTTAATCTGCCGGGTGGATGTCTGCTGCTGAGGGGGGGTCCGGGCTGTTAAGAACCGGCTCGAAGTGTTCCCTCCCAAAGGGTGAGTTTTTCCGCCTCCCCTCAACAACCTTTTCCCTTTTTGTCCTTTCACTGCACATCGCAGTTTTTTAAACCCATTTTTTCCTGCTTGTTATCTTGTACAGCTTTTAGATCATTTCTCCTGCTCCCCCTCTGCCCAAACTGCCAGTTTTTATTAGTCTTTTTGTCGGCTTTGTCATTTTTCACCTCCTTGTCTTGTTCTGCAATCTTCTTCTGTGCTGCTCTTTCAAGCTTTGATCGGGTTGTTGATCTTTGCTTAGTTTAACTTCCTCTCATCTATCTTTTTCCAGGTTTCTTGTTGATCCACCTTCTTTTTCTTTGCGGAAGCCTATATTTTTTTCTCCGTTTCCCGAAGTCCCTGTTTGAAGCTGCTATTGTTATCTCCTGTTTTCCCCCAGTGCCTAAATTTTCGTTCCCCACTTCACTGCAAAACATATTTGGTGGCGTCCATTAGCCTGCCAGAGCTAGTCTTTGCTGACGGTGCCTGTCTTCCTCGGGACGCGAGTTCAAGGCAACGAGGGCCCCAACACAAGGGTGTGGTCATGGCAACAGCCGCTCCCGTGGGCCCTGACATCCTGAAGGGGTTCTCCATTTTCGGTTGATGATAAAATGGTCTATCTGGTTTTTGGTGGTCCCCTGGTGACGTCCACGTTGTTTTATGGATAGTTTGGCGGGGAAAAGGGTGCCCCGATAAGCATTTGGGGTTTCCTTCACAGAAGTCCACTTTTTCTCCCCATTTTTCGTTAATGATACCAATTCCATGTTTCCCATAACAGCCCCTCCCGGTGTTGTCACTCCCACCTTGGCATTCAAGTCCCCAAAGGGAAATGAGCAACAATCATAGCGCGGACGCTCCCCAAAGGGCTTTTGGAGTTGAGGGTAAAAATCTCCTTGACCTCTCCCTTGCGTTTTAATTTTGGTGCTAGAGACAAAGCACTTTTCGCTTGGTTTTTGAAACTTGGGGGGGGAATTTTTGCTTTCAAAAGCTTGTCCGAAGGTTTTCCACTCTACAGTGTCTTTTCAGTCTTTCTTTTTGGGGGAGAAATCTACCCCCTCAGGTGAGGTCACTGTTTTCCCGGGGAAAAGACAATTTTAAGTTTACGCCAGTCTCCTCTTTTCCCTGCCGGCCCTCTGACCCGCTTTACCCCCAAAATTGTCCAGATTGTAGTTGTCAAACTCTTTGACTAACTGGGGCACCCTCCCAGTCGGGGTAAAAGGTCCTGGACAATCCAGCACCCCACCCCATCTTCTGTTTCGGCTTCAGAAAATTTCCACCACGGGGCGCCAGCTCCCTCTCGGGTTTGCTGGCGTCCGTCATCAGTCCAGTCGCCTGGGGCGCTTCATTACCGTCGCCCCCAATGCGGATGCCTAGATAGGTTTTTGTAAAGGTTTTTTTTTTACATGATTTGGGGTTGTTAAACCCCATCATAACCTAATTTTTCCCAGGGGGGTTTTTTCCCCCTTAGTCGCCCCCTTAAAGCCGGTGGAGGGCAGAAAGGGGTTTTTTTTTTACAGTAAATCGTAAGCAAGTATACCCCAAAAACCCCAAAAGTAAAGGGGGGAAAAAAATTTTCTAATATCCCCTCATTAAACCCTCAAAAACAACATTTTAACATAAAACCCCTTTTTGGGGCTGGATTTTAAAAAAAAATAAAAAAAGAAAAGAAAGAAAAAGACATGTTTAAAAAATCAGTCCCTAAAGTTCCCTTTTCCCTTTATTTCCCTTTTTTGGGTTTCTCCTATCCAAACTTTTTAAAATTTTTTAAAAAAATGCAAATGTGTGTTTTTTTTAAATTTTTCCATAGGGATTTCCCTAAAGCATTAACAAAAAGCTTTAAAAAAAAAAATTTAATCTTTTTACTCTGTCCCCCCTCCCTTTCCCCTTTCACAGACAGTATGTAACAGTGAAAAAATTTTTCCAAATCCCCCAAAAAAAGACATCTGAAATAAAGTTTAAGGGGTGCAAAAAAGTGCTGTTTTCATTTTGTTGTAAAACAGGGTTAATTGATTTATAAATTTAATTCTTAAACCCTTTTGGGGATGGTTTTTGTTGTTTGGGGTTGTGTGTGTGTGTGTGTGTGTTGGGGTTGTTTTGTGTGTTGTTGTGTGTGTGATTGGTGGGGTTGTTGTGTTTGTGTAAATTTTTCCCCAAACTCGTGATAAAAATTTGTGTGTGTTTGCGCCGCGCGGGCGATGCGTGCGTGGTGCGGGCGTGGGGGTTTTTGGGGAAGTTTTTTGTGGGTGTGTGTGTGTGTGGGCTTTTTTTAAGACCATTTCAATTTTTCCTTAGTGTCCCCATTTTAATTTTTGGTTTTTTTTTCTGAAACAAAAAAAAAATATGTTTTTTTCAATCATTTGGTTTAAAAGTCTTTAAAAAGGGGGTGGGGCTTTTGTGGGGGCAAAAAGTAAATCTAATGGGGGTTTAATTAAATTTCCCTTTTTGTTTTTTTAAATTTTATATGAAAGGGTAATGGAAATTGCAATCGTGTGTTTTTTTACATCCAGTCCCCTGTGTTTTGGGGAAAATTCTGTGAATTTTTCAAACGGGTTTCCAAACCGGGGGAAAACAATGGTTTTCTCTTTCGAAAAAGCGGAAAAGGAAAATTTTAAAATGTATGCAAGATGTTCTGCGTGCCGTTTTGGGGCAGGGCCCTTTGGTTTTTTTTTTTAAATTTTCATCCAAAGGGGACTGGGGAAAGTGGGTCGCCTTAGTGGTTTTCCCCGAGGAGTAAAAAACCCCCCCGATTGGGAATCAAACCCCGGGGCCCTCAAAATTTAGAGCGGCGAAAAGTTCGAAAATAGTTTTTCCCGTTTCCCGGGTTTTGTTGTGGGGGTGTGTTGGTTTTGGGGTTGGTGTGTGGTGTGGTTTTGTGTGTGTGTGTTTCGCGCGCGGCCCATTGGTGTGCGGGGGTGTGTGTTTGTGGGGTGTGTGTGTGCGTTAAAAAGGGGTGTGTGTGTGTGTGGGGTGTGTGATGTGTGTGTGTGTGTGGGGGGGTTTTGGTGTGTGGTGTTTATTTTTTTATTTTTTTTATATCGAGGAAAATTTTGGGAAAAAGAACATAAGGGTTTTTTTAAAGGGAAATTTTTGTTTTAAAAATTTTTTCGTTCCCACCGGCAACAGATTTCCTACTCTTACAAAAAGCAGAAAAAAGGATTTAACGTGTTTCGCAAGATGTTTTTGCGGCGGGTTTGCAACGGGGGCCTCGGTTTTTTTTGTGCATTTCCCAAGGAATTTTTTGGGAGAGGTGGGAAGGGCAAAAACCTCTCTGTAGTGTGTTTGTTTTGTGTGTGTGTTTTGTGTGTGGTGTGTGTGTGTGTTTGGTGTGATGTGTGTTGTGGGGTGTGTGTTTACGTATGAAGTTGGCCGGGGGAGCCCCTGAAAATGAATTGTGGATCGGTGGGCCTTTGGGTTTTTAATTTGGGGTCGCAAAAAAGGGAATGTGATTTTTGCCTTTTGGAAAAAGGTTTAAAAAAGGGGCTGAGGTAAATTTCTGGTTTTTTTTATACTGTGATGGGTTCGGGGCTGAAGTTTTGAACCTTGTGGTCAAGTCAAGTTTAAAATGGGTCTTTATTGGGGGGTAAAAGATTAAGTTTTTACACAAAAAATTTTTTTCCCCCTTTCCCGGGCCCCAAAAAAATCAAAAAAATAAACTTCTTTAAAACAATCAAAAGCCCCAAAAAACCCAAACCCTTGGTTGAAAACTAAAAAAAAATTAAGGGAATATCACTTTACAAATATAAAAAATACAAAAATAACAATGGGCCCTAAATAACCAAAAAAACGCCCAAATGTTAGGTAGTATCTAACATAAAAGTGGGCTTTCAGTTTTTTTCCAAACAAAATGGTTTTTTTCTTTAAAAAAATTCTTAAAAAATTTTGTTTAAAAGGAAAATGAATTTTTGAAAAAGGAAGGGGAAGGGGTTTTTCCACAAAAGTTTTCCTTTCCCGGAAAAAATCGGGGAAAGGCTTGATTTAAAGACGTCCCCACTTTGAAATTATTTTTTTCGTTATTCTTGGTTCGTAAAAATGGCATTATAAAACCCACGGGCTTTTCACTGTTTTAGGAAAATAATAAAAATATTTTGAATTGGAATATGAAAGAGAATGGGAATTTCGCGGGGGAAAAAATTTTTTTTCACAATTCCAAAAGTTTTTTTCCCAAAAAATTTTTGAGATTTTAAGGGGAAAAAAAAAAGCAAAGCAA
This sequence comes from Stramonita haemastoma, assembly GCA_030674155.1. NCBI lineage: Eukaryota > Metazoa > Mollusca > Gastropoda > Neogastropoda > Muricidae > Stramonita > Stramonita haemastoma. Next base: position 6,103 of record JASPKP010007024.1, read on the forward strand.
AATCAATTTAAATTTAATGTAAAGGGTTTAAAATTGGGAAAAAGCAAAACCAAAAAATAACCCGAGACAATAAATTTATGGGAAAAAAATTGGGAAATTTAAAATGGTTTTATAAATGTTTATTTTTGGGCCAAAAGCGCTAATCTATAGATTTGGGAAAAAAATAATAAGGGGTTTAAATTTTTTAAAGCATGGGAACTGGGAAGTGGGGTTAAAGGGGAGAGAGTTTTCCCAAAAAAAAAATTCCATAATGGTTTGGAAAAATGAGACAAAAATGGAGTTTTAAACCCAAGCAGCCAAAGGAAGGTAACTCCAAAAAAAATTTTCAAGCGCGAAGGTTCATTCAGGAACTTTCAAAACACCCGCCTGGGGTTTTGGTTAGGTGAGTCTAACAAAAAAAAATTAAAGGCAGTTGTAACCGAAAATGGAAGGAAGGGCTAGGGGCCCCTTCCCAAAAAACTATTCGTAGTGTGAAAATTTTAAAAAACTGTGAAAAAGAAAAGATTTGCTGGACTGCAAAAAATTTTTTCTGTGCCCCCCCGTCCTTTGGGACATGGGGGACTTAAATTTTTTATTTTTTATTCTTTTATTCTTTATATTTATTTATTTAATTTTTTTTTTTCGAGGATAACAGAAAAGCAAAACATGTGCTAAGGGGAGTAGCAAAACTTTAATACCTTCGCCAAATGGGGGCCCAAATAGCAAATAGCTCAAAGTCAAATGTCAAAAAAAGCAGTGGTCGAGCACGGGTTTCCTTCAAACAGTCGTGGTTACCCCCAAGTGGGGGGGATGTTTTAAAAGCGCCTTGGGTTCGGGTACAAAAACCCCTAATTTAAACCCAACTGCAAAAGGGGAAAACCCACCGCCCTTTTTTTTTTAAGGGTCAGGGGAAAGCAAAATAGCCAAAAGGAGAGGGGAGGGGACGGCCCAATATTTTTTACCCCGGGAAAAACAGGGTTTTTTGACATCTTTTCTCCCCAAAAACCCGCATAGGTAGCCTATGGGGGACACTTTTACCTTAATGCCAAGGCAAAGCAAAGTTAAGAAATTTGTTTTATTTTTTTATTTTTTTTTATTCTTTTATATCGAGGATAAATGGGTAAGCATCATGTGCTTTTTTTTTCATCCAATTTGAGTTTTTTTAAGAATACATTTGTAAAATAGTTTTTTTTATACTGCTTCAAAAAATGGGTGACTTTAAAGAATGGAGACGAGAGTGAACTACAGAGTTGACCCATAGCCTAACCAGGTTCGCACAGGATTTTTTTAAAACCGGTACCGCCATTTTGCCCCTTTCCTTTCAAGATATCTTGACCAATACCCCAAAAGGGTCCCCAAAAAATAAAATCCAGTACCACGGGGAAAAAACGAAAATATTCAGTGGGGGGGAGGGGGAATTGTAGCAAAACTAAATCAAAAATTGAACGCCAAATCTTAGAGACTTTGACTGCGTTTGCTGCCACCGCTTTTGGGCATGAAGCCCAAGCAGGAAATAGTAAGGCCTAGGATTTTTTTTTCTAGCGCCTGTGTCCTGTCTGTGTCAGTCTTTTATTTTGAATGACATCATTAAAGTGACTTTTTGTGTAACCCCTTTTTTTCTTTCTTGGGACAGTACTTTTTTCGTGTGCAGTACTTCTTCGTGTGACAGACTTTGCTAAGCCTTTTCTTTTTTCTTGTTTTAAGTTTACGCCATGAGATTTTTCGTTAAATTTAAAGTTAGTTTTTTGATCCTCCTCAAAGCAACGCGAAAAATTCATAGTCAAGCCCCTCGTTTATGGGCCATCGGTCCCGGTGGAAAATACAACAAAACAGCATACCCCGGGGACGGAAGTAAAAAAGCACAGGAGTGCGAATTCCATTATCCTCGATGTAAAAGAATTTTCAATCTAGGCCCCTTTACTCATTGTAAAGGGAAGCACTGCCCCATGCCGAGAAGACGCGAAGCCATTCTTTACAGTAAAAAGTTTGCAGTTTTGCGTGCTTATGAGATTGGCGCCAAAGAAAAGTTCGTCGGAAAGGGATGGGAAGGGGTAGGGGCGTAACCCCAGGTGCATGACAGCCGGGCCCGAAAATTCACTTCAGCTTTTTTTTTTTTTAGACTGAAATTTTTAAACGGTCACAGGGAAACAGAAAACGGTACGCATACCCCGGCTGCTTTGAAAATTTTTGGTATTTCCCTGTTTTTCAATCGGGAAAATACCAGCAATTACCGGGTTTAAGCGAACCCTGCTATACTCCTATGGGCCCCAGCCTATACTCACTATGGGCCTTTAAATTCAAAAAAACAGTTTAATTGCTGGTTATATCCAATCAATGGCAGGGGGGTTTTTGTTGATGGGGGTTATTATTTTTTTGTGCAAAAAATCAAACAACCCATTTCTGCCTTTTCCCAAAAAAAGTAAAGGTATTTTATTGGGCCCTTTTCAAACAAAATAAAACAAATTTGATAACCCCAAAAGGGGGGCACCAAGGTGGTTTTATTTTTGAAAGACATCATTCCCCTTTTAAAAAAGGGAAAAAGTGGGGTGTTCCCCGTTTTTATTCATTAATTGAAGGGGGGGGTTGGGGAAGGGTCAACCCCCAGCAAAATCCACCCCTTTGGTGACCCTCCGGGAGGGTCTTGCCAAAGAACAAAAAAACAATACAATTTTTCACGTTTTACATATAAAAAACATTTTAATGTAAAAGTTTGTTGTGGAAAAAATTTTTTACAATGAACTTAACCCCCCCCAATTCTTCCCAAATTTTAAACTGCGGTCCTGTTTTTTCCCCTTTTTCAGGGATCAGACGGCTCAAAAGGGGGGGAAAGGCAGTATATAAATAAATATATAAAAAATACTAAAACAATACACCTGGCCTGCAGCTTGAGCCCGAAGACACACAGCCCGCCACTAAGACCATTTTCCAATGGGGTTAAACCTGCCCGCCAGAAATGAAGGGGCCAAAGGCCCCTTTCTCCCAAGCCTTTGGCTGGCCACGGGTTGATCGTTGCCCCGAGAAGGGCTTCCAGGGGGAGTTAAATGGCGGGGGGAACATTATCCCCCAATGGGTGAAAGGGGGCACCCAAAATCTGGTTTTGGCGTGCCGCCCCGAAAAAAAGGGGCCCAAAGGCCCCCCTGCACCCCCGGTTATCGGTTTTGACAAGGGCAAAAACCGCGGGGTCCAGACGCCCAAAATTTCAAACGCAAAGGCCCCGGTTAAACCAAAATTGGGCGTTTTTTTGGGAAAAAACTGTTAATGCCAACTTGGGGCTTCACCCGGTTTTTTGGCTAGGGCCCCGGGGATTTGGGCAGAGAGAGAAGAAAGACTCTTGGCCTTTTACAAACCGCTTTTAAAAAAGATGGTAACAGTGGAAATTTGGGGAGGTGGGGAAATTTTTGGGAATTTTCCAAACTTCCATCCCGCTTTGATTTAAATTGTTAAAGTCTTTTCAGTGTGTGGTTAAAGTTATCAAGTTTGGGCCGGGGCGGGGGTGGGGTGGGAAATTTTTGGGGGGCCCCCAAGGGGGGGGGGGGGGGGGTGGGGGGTTTTAAGGGGGTTTTTGGGGGGGGGGGAAAAAGGAGGGGGAGAGGGGGGCGGGCGGGGTTGGGGGTTGTTTGAATTGGTTTTTGGGGGTTAAATTTAAAACCCAAAATTAAAAATTTTTTTCATGTGAATACCCTTTTTCCTGCGGCATAGAAAGTTAAAATTTTATGCAAATTGAGAAGGGGATTTAATTTTATTAAAAAAGGGGAAAAAAAAAAAAGTAAATTTTGACCCCGGGAAAGTGAAAGGGAAAGGGGGCCCCGGGCCCTAAAAAATTATGAAGAAGATTTCTCCCAAAAATCTTTAAAAAAAGGGAAAAAATGAAAAATGGATTTCCAGTTCCCCGTTTATTTGTTGGGGGGCAGTCGAATTTAAGGGAAAAGGTTGGTTTTTTTCTGGCTACAAAAAGGGGGGTTGTACAGAAAAAGGCCTTTTCCCAAACCCTTTTACTGTCCCCAAAAATTTGGAAAAAAATGAGCCCTCAGGATTGCCTTGGGCCTTCGTTTTTTAAATTTCCCCAAAAAACCGGCTTTTCCGCTTTTTAAATATTGATTTTTGGGTGGGTTTTGGGGTGAGGTATCCAAAAATATTTTGGGCTTGAATTTTAAAAATTTTTTATTTTATTAATTTTTTTTATCGAGGGGTAATGGAATAAGCACTCATTGCTTTTTCACATCCAGTCCCCCGTGTGTATACTTTTTTGTAAATGTCATTCCTTTCCCACCCCCACGATGGCATGCTCTTATGAAAACAAAAAGGGGGAGGGGGTTATGATATGAATTTGCGCTTGTTTTGAGAGGAAGATCGAAAACTAATCAAAAATTGAACAAAAGATTAGTTTAGCGCTAAGCATAGAAACAAGAAAGAAGAAATAAGCCACACGAATGATGCCAGCAAAACAACAGACTGACACAGACGGACACAGGGCTAAAAAAAAAACCTTTTTTTTCCTCGTGGCTTCGTGCCCAAGAACGGGGGCAGCAAGCAGAATGGCAGTCAAATCTGAGAGATTCGCTTTCCCAATTTAGATTAGTTTTGTGCCGAACAATGCCCCCCCCCCCCCACCCCCTCACTGATTAGTTTCGTTGTTCACAGTCGTACCGGATTTTTTTTTTTTGGGGGCCCGATTTTGGGGGATTTGGGGCAAGAACTCTGAAAGGGCAACGGGCAGTCCCGGGGTTTTAAAAATTCCCCTTAGCGGAACCCTGGGGCGGCCCCCATTCCCTCCCTCGCGCTTTCCCTTTCCCTGACTCTAAAGAGGGCAGGTACCCATTGACAGTGGGTGAACTGGGGGGAATGTACTGAGCCAAGGGGCGCAAACGGTCACCCATCCAATGGAAACCCACGCTTGATGTGCTTAACTTGGCTGGGGGGAAAGCAAGGGCTCGGGCCCACTGACTGCCTGTCCCCAATGGGGGAAAGGGGGAGATAAGTTTTTTTAGAGGAAATTTATAAAAATTTTGCTAAATGCTTGAAAACTAAATATTCAAAAAAAATTTTTTTGCCTTTTTTTCTATTAACCCAGTCCATCATATATTGTTTGATTGCCCGTGCTCATTGCCCGATAAAAGAAAGGGATAGATCTAAGGAAAAAATACGGAAATTTCAAAGTGTTTTGTATGATTCAGAGTCGCATGTCCTGTATCAGTTGCAGAAAGTATTTGCCAGCACCGTGGGTCAGTTACTATAAATAAAATTGTATAAATTATCTCATCCATTATATTCTTTTCCTTCATTTTTTCCCCTCTCCCCTTTTCAGTGCATTCTAACGTGGAATGTCCCATTTCTAAATCCCCTTGTATAAAACGGACATTAAACAATGAGAAGAAGAAGAAGAATTTTTCCAGACCAAGGGAGAATTGTTCCCCCAGGAGCCTGTGTGCTGTGTGACAAGAACCCCCCCCCCCCCCCACGTAAACCCCGCCAGAAGAAAAACTACTTTCAAAAAGTAGGTTTGGGGGGGGGGGGGGGGGCGTTAATTCCTCACTAGAGCCCCAAAAGGTTTTTAAGATTTTTGGGATACCCCCCTTTTCTAAAACCCCCCCCAACCACCACCACCACTCCCATTTAAAGGTAGCCAAATTTCTGCTTGGGGAAAAAGGTTTGAAAGATAACTTAAAAGGAAAATTTAATTTTCTCATATTATTATGTATAATCTGCAGTTATGAGTAAATTTAATTTCTAATATTTTTATTATAACTCTACGTTATGGTAAATTTAATTTTCACATATTAGTATTTATAACTCTACAGTTATGAGTGGCAGTATGAAAATACGGGGAGACAACAAACCGTGCATTATTGATCTTCCAAATTTTTCTTTTCTGAAAATGAAGTATCCTATAGCCTTATGCCACAGCAGTTTTTTCTCTTAGAAAAAAACATACCCTTGTAGGGGGGGGTCCTTTAAACAGAATTGGGCTACTTGCTGTTCAAGTAAATGTGAACTTGTTGTTTTGACGAAAGATGATTGTGTGGATGTACGTATGTTTTTAGGATTTTTTTTTTTTAATTTATTGCGGCCATTGCCGGGCTACTGTAAGGGGACACATTTTTCAAATAGCCTGTGCTGTCCCCCCCCGTTGCGGGAGTTTCGTTTTGGCCCAGGTGCGAGGGGCACCCTCCCCCCCCGCGACCTGGGCACCATACCACTGATCAGGTGGGGCTTTTTCTTTTGTGTGTGTAAGTACAAATCAACCCTTTCAAATTTTTACCTGTAGAGAAGTGAGCAAAAGGACTAGAAACAACACACGTAGAAGAAGTTTGGGTGTGTGTGTGTGTGTAATGTCATCAACTGTAACATGCTACCAAAGAGAAGGGAAAAAGGGTCTGGCATCAAAAACATAATGAAGAAATTTGTGTGTTGCTAATCTTTTAAAGTATTTCATTTACAATGGGAATGCACTCCCTTTATGAAAAATTTTTGATATATCAAAAACAGCTGCAACACAAAATCTTGTTAAAAAATGTAGGAGTAAGTGATCTGCCCCTTTATTGCAACCCCATCCAAAACTTTGTTAAAGGGGAAATTGAACAGTAACACACATGAAAGGGAAATGGATATTAAATATACACCACACTGTAAAAGGGAAATTTGAATATATAATTTAAAATATAAGACACACACATTCCAATTTTTGTGTATAACTTCCTGGGACATTTTTTTTTTAGTTTTTTTTTGGGTTTTTTTTTTTGCGTACAACTGACCCTGTTTGTTTTGGTTTCTTTTCAGCTCGCTGGGACAGTACTTTGCCGGTGGGCAACAGCAGAAGTGTTTACGGGGGCGGGGAGTGGGGACCCCCATGAAAGCGGAGCCTTTTAGATTGTCTGAAAAAGTTCTCTTACGGGGATGGGTTTTTCCCAAAGAGGCCTTTCGCGGCGCGGGTAGCCCCCCTTCCAAAATAGGACGGGCCTTTGGGGTTATGACCAGGTTTTCTGTCAGAGGGGGGGTTTTGGGGCCCGTTTGTTTGTTTTTTTTTTTTTTTTCTCAGTTTTCTTTTTTTTTTTTTTCCTTTTTTTTTTTTTTGTCCCCTTTTAAAAAAGATTTTTTTTGCCGGATCTCTCTTTTCTTTTTTGTCTTTTGTCTTGTCTTGCGCCCTCTGTCTCTGTTTCCTCTGTCCTGTATGTCTGTCCTTTCTCTTCCTTCCTCCCTCTCCCCTTTCTTCCTCCTCTCTCTCTCTCTTCCCTCCCCGTCCTCTCCTCCCCCTCCCTCTCCCTCCCCCCTTCCTCCTTC